>WEKW01000891.1:86989-182884 GCA_013389905.1 Sula dactylatra
GGGCGGCCTCTGGCGGGGCAGGCGGGCGGCCTGGGGCCTGGTCCCAGGACAGCCGGCTGCCGGGCACCCCGTAGCTCGCCACAGACCTGCTCACCGCGTGGTCGCGGTAGTAGCGGGGGTCCTTGGGCGACCTAGCTGCCAGGGAGGGGTCGCTGTAGTAATCCTGGGGCGGCAGGGAGCCCCGGCCCGCCATGGCTGCCTGCCGCTCGCAGTAGGCGAAGTCAGGGACGGAGCCCTTCCTGAGGGGCCCTGAGGTGAAGGCGGCATCCTGGTATGGGTACGCCTCTTGCTTCAGCTCCACGCCGCCCTGCAAGATGATATCGTTCGCTCGCGGTGGCTCGTACCAGCCGCCCTCGCCGCCGTAGGTCAGGGAGCTCCTCCGGCCCGGCGGCCGTTGGTACTCGAAGGTGTTCTCACTCTCCCAGTTGCCTTCATACCAGCCGGCAGCATCCCAGCTCTGCGAGCGGCCGATGTTGGGGTGCTTGCTGGGGATGGGCATCGTCACGAGGCCGCTTGCTCCCGCCGAAACGGAGAAGAGGAGGCGTCTTCCTTCTCAGCACTTCTCCGGCGCGCATCAAAACCAAACCGTGTTCAACCTGAGCTCTACCGGGACTTCAGGAACCACCGACCAGCGGTTTTACCTTTCAAAGTGTTGCCTGAATTATTAATTCTTTGAAACCTTAGTAGGCAAAGCATGCAGCGGCCGCTGCCGCCTGCTCTCACTCCAGGTCGGCGGAGGGAGAGACCCTTCCCGTGCAGTGCAGCCGCAGAAGAGGGTGGCCGCGCTCAGCCCAGATGCTTTATCCTCCGCCGCCGGGGACGGCGCGCGCACATGGACAACTGGCCGAGCACTGTGTGGGGATTAGGAGCTAAATAAAACCGCTAAAGCCCTCACTCCATGTGACATCATTTTAGCCCGATGAAATCTCCCGCGCCGACCCAGCCAGCAGCCTCAATGCAATTTCTCCCCGGGGAATGATTTTTTTTTTTTTTTTGCACGTTGGTTTTTCTAACACACGTTTCATCCATTTTAGTTGTCTCCTTCCTCGTTAGCTCAGGGCTCCCGTCCGCACCAGCACCCACCAGGAATTGGCAGCGAGATAACGAAACGTGCACGTATCCACTTGTCCCCACACACGCGCATGTAAAAATAAAAAAGAAAGCTTCAGTGTCAGCTCAATCTTAATCCACCCTGATGAAATGCTAATCCACTGCACACAGCTAAGGACAAATTAAATGGGAGAGAGCAAGCAGGCAGGCCTAAAAAAAGGCCAATGCAAGATACTCAAGAATACAAGAGCGATTAGAAATTAGTTAGGCATCTGTTTAACACTTTATGAATATTGTAATTTGCTTTGGAAATTACATTTTTTGTTGTAGTTTCAAATTAGCCGTACTAACTAGTCTCCAAAAGGATTCTTTACATTATTATCATAATACCCAAATCCTTTCATCATCCCAGGACAGAAAATTGTGGAGGTGTAATCTGGAATGTATAATTTTAAGACCTTAGCAGAGGTCACAGAAAAGGAGGGGAGGATCAAAGGACCTAAAGCCTGGTCTTACAAAGCAAAAAGGAATAGTAGACTTTTGCCTATTACCTCCAGCTTCCTTTGGAAAAGCTACGTTTATGAGATGGGAAAACACTCAGAAACATCAGAAAAAACTCAATTTGTATCTAGCAATATTTCAATATTCATATGGATTAAGCTTTTTTTATACTTAGAGTAGGCAAAAAGATTTAGATGGAATCACACCACAGAAAACGGTTATTTGGGAATGTAATAAAAATTTCCATATATTGTCACTGTTTTCAGCGGAGGTATTAAAATGGCTCCCCAAAACATGTATTTAAATTATCACACGCTGCTCAAGCTCAAATATTCCTTTGCAAAGAAGAATAGGTCAACCGTTACTTATTCTGCTAACCACTGCTAGTGAAGCAACATTTTCCTTCTTTAATGAAAAAAAATCAGATGGAAATGATTTTGCCTTTCTCTGCTGTGATCACAAATTTCTTCACCTCCAACATGCCCCTTCCAGGACGGACCCACTAAAAGGAATAACAGTCACCTTCCCCGGTCTGTTTGCAAGACAGCTTGCACATTTTTCCCGGCTAATCCACAATAAATGTTTAGTGCACTAGCCATCACATGATAGACTATTGTGCTATTACGATAGCTAAATCACTAATACAGTCTAATGCTTATACTTGCCTATCATACTAATACCTCTGGGCTATACTTCTGACCCAAATACTGGCAGGATCTTTGAGTAATCCCTAAATTTCTTTATTGCAGTAAATATTATAAATCCTCTTCAAACATTCTCTCCTCCAGTTCCATCCCCAAGAACCACAGTCTTTAAAATTATGTTGGATATTACACAGACATGCAAAACATGGGCCCCAAAAGATTATTTATGCAATTCTCAGAGAATATCTGATTGGCATCATATTGAATTAACTAACAAACTTAAGGCACATTGGAAAATTTCTTCCTTTGTGAGAGTCAAAATGGGAAGACACATTTGTGGCTTATAAATAAAGCAGAGAACATTTTAACAAACAAAAACATTTTATTACAACAACATTTTGCTAAAGAATAAAATGTATTCCCAACTGGATACAGCGAGATCCGTGCCATTTGTTTGTTCTGAAGCAGCAGAAGAAAGCTACCAAAAATGTATATGAAAAAATAATAAAATCCTGGTCTATAGATCAAGGGCATCTTCCGCCATTGTCTTCAAAGAAATCACTAATGAACATAGCCACCATGTTAAGCCCTGGCTGACAATGGAAAAAAACACGCCATAGAGAAATTAAATTTCAAAAATGCTGATCTTAAACAACTGCAAGGGAAGTCAGAGGGGAGCTTTGAGCATTTACTACCTCTGAAAAATCGAAAAGCTTTAATAAGCCCTTGGGTTGCATGACGGACACACAAAAGAGACCTCACCCAAACCAGCAGCTCTGTAACTGGGGTCTGTGCCCTGCCGGGCTCCAGCGCACACATGGGCGACAGCAGGACCACAAAACCCATCTCCAAACTCCCTTCAGCCCAACCGCAGGAGCAGCCGCACGCCTGGGCTCCAAAAACCACCGTGTGCCATTGCAGCAGCCTGCCCTTGCATGGGGCGCAACCTTGCACCCCTGGGGCAGAAGGACGTGCTCTTCTCACACCCGCATCCTCGGAGCCAGGAAACTTTACCTTCAGACCTGCCACTGGGAACGCTCGTGCATATGGATGGATTTATCCCATACGTGCTGACCTCAATGAAACAAATTAGCTACTCCTGTGCTCCAAGCTAAGCACAGGTAAATGCCTGCAGGAGCAGGGGATGTAGGACTCGTACTTCTCCCTGCAGCCATGGGGCAGATGTTCTCTTTGGAGGGCTCTGCTGGCCCCTCTTCTTGCTGACCAAGAGCCGCCAGCGGCCCTGCAGCTGGTGGGGAAGATGTGCCCGGGAGCCGTGGAGCTGGGTGGCCTCCCATGCCACCATGGCATCAAAGGAAATGTTACACCCCCAGTGAAACAAGAAATGAATAAGAAATTATCAGAATGAAATATTTATCTATGGGCAGTAAAGGTCTTTTATTTTTCTTTTTTTGCCACTCTTAAAAGCAGTGCCTGTGCAAATCCCTGTAACTCCGTAGCTATTTCTGAATTCAGACCCAGGCAGCGATGGCCAAGAGAGGACGCAGAGGCACCGAGGCACAACTCAACATAACTGATCTCAGCTGCGCTTCTCGGGAGTGGAGGAGGCACTGGCACCGGCATTCCTGACATGAGGGGGAGATGAAGGACTGTGGGACAGGAGGAAAATTTATTCTCCCTTTATCTTTTAATTCTAGAGGTATTTGGGGGAAAAAAACAGACACAAAAGCCAAAAAAAAAAAAAAAAAAGCTGATCAAGAGATTAAATTCTTTGGTATTTCAGATCACATGAAAAATACACAGTTTTGACTTAATACCCTGAGTTTCATGGTAACACATGATAAATTTTGCTGTGACACAACAACTACAGAAGAAGTCTGCTCTGAAAAAAAGGTAATGACAGAGTAGAAGAAAGCTGGGCCATTGTTTAAACACCACTTGCAAAAATGGATGGCATGAAATCTGGTTCTGGAAACAACTCTACATGGGTATGAAACAAGTATCTTACACAGTGCTAGAAAGTGCAGTTTTCTTCCCATGAGGAGAAAGCCTGGTTTACACATAAAACCTGTGAGAAGAAATCAGGATGCTAAAGCTGCAACGCAACTGTGTAAACAACATTTTTTGGTGTCTGCAGCGCTGACTTGGGGGAGGTTGGATGTGAAATTTAATTCACATTGATTTGAAACATTTCATTTCAAATTTTGAAAGCACGTTGCTGGAGAAATTACTCTGTGCAACAAAATAGCACAGATTGGTTTTAGTTTTGCTTTTTATTATTGTAAAATACTTTTCAATTACAAGTTCAAATCTTGTTTCTATTGGAAAAAATGATATTTAATGTAGCAAAATGTTGATGTTTTCTCCCAAATTATTTCCGTCTGGGAGAGAGCGGAACTGAAACAATGTAGTGAATATGCCAAATGTCATTTCTGGCAAAAACTATAAGGTGCATCAGTATTGGAAAGGCTATTTCTCTTTTAAAGGCAAAGGAATCCTACCCCCAGTAGTGAAAAAATCCTCTAGGGAACAAATACATCTCATGTTAATGGAGAGAGCAGGTATCAGGACACCCAGCCCATATACTTCGCTCTGCCCCTGTCAGTGAGTAAATTGCTTAATTTCTTACTCACAGATTCCCCTTCCATCAAGAAGAATATAATAATATACACCTATCACATTCAGATGGTGTTAAGATTAATCAGTGTTTGTCATACGTTTTCAGGTGACAAGGTACAAAGCTCCCGGTAGGATAAATGCTTCTGCCCTCACTGCCTGGGCTTTCAAGGACCGCATGTGATTGTGCCTAATGACCCCCAAAGCTTGGAAAGCCTTTTCTGAACATCATCCTCCTCCGTTCAGCTTGCAGGATACCGGGGAAGCAGAAATGAGCTGGTGCTAAACTATACTGTGGTATACCATGGATGCTATGGAGAGGAAAGGGAATAGCATGAACATGAATAATGCACACACACACGTGCACAAATTTGAAAAAAAAAAAATTGGTAGAAGAAAAGCAGGAAGAAAGTGTTCCAAATCCTTGGAAATTACTGCATTTGCTAAAATCTGGCTCTGCAAAAATCTCTCTCACAGTGGCAATAAGCACTCTGCCTAGATGGACTTTCTAACAGTCTCCTGAAATTAGAGGAGTACAAAGAGAAAATTAGCAGGATTGTGCCGGAATCATTTTCAATAATCAAAGGAACAGAACAGCATCTGAAAGCACTCAGCGCTTGAAGCCATGCCACATGCTTTTTCTAATTTCCAAACCAAAAGCATAGATGCTTTGTAACTTCAACAAAACACTCTCAAATACCATTTGTTGGTGCGTTACAACAAAACACTCTTAAGATCAGCCGATTATTAAACAATCATTGCCTCATGTAACTCTGTATTTTGATGACTTTAAAGCAAAAAACCAAAAGCTTACGTCCATTTGTAACTCAACCCCCCTGGCGCTGGGATAGAAATGTGCCGTAACCGTTGGCTCACATGCATTGTAAGTTACAGGAATGCACTAGAACACGCTGCCTCTAAATGTTACGCACAAACCGGAATCTGTGACTGGGTTCAGTTGCCATTCCCACTGGCTACATACAAGCGGGCCCATGCATATGGAAAATAAAAGGTCAATATCGTACCTCAATAAATGTGGAGGCACTGCAAAGAAGCCTACCTCCCATGCCAAATAAAACAGATGTTCACTCTCAAAACTGATGACACAGTATTGCAGCGCCGTTCTGAGTCATTTCCCAAGAATCCCCCCAAACCCCACACATCAACATGACGAGTGAGGATGCGAAGCCTCTTCCACTCACACCAGCTGGAGTCGCGCGAAGAAGGTACACAGCGGCATTTCACACAGTGAAACTACAGTGACCTTTTACTTGATCCTTGCAGACCTGACCGCTCACCTCTCCATTGCTTTTCTGTGCCTCTGCTCAGAAAGAGTTTGGTGTGGGAGGCAGGATCCTTCCCACCCTCCTGGCCAGCCAGCGCCACATCTCAAATCACTGCCACCCAATAACTCTCTGGCTGGAGGTGTTTCACCCATCTTTCATTGAAGGGTACCCTACGTCCAATTACCTTGCATTTATCGCAGGATAAGGGTATGTGCAGAAGCACCTCGACGAGCACACGGTCACTTGTCACCTCATGTTATCCTGCTCCCCTGGCAAAGCCCTGTTTTTTTGCCACCTGGCATGAAAATTGATCTGCAGGTAACAAATGCAGGAAGCTAGCAATCACCTAAAATACACTCGGAGTTAAAACCAAGAACCCCAGCTGTAAAACACACTCTGAGCCACTGGAATGAGCCCTACAAGCACTTGAAGCTTCAATCAGAAACCATTTTGCCTTCAAGTATAGGGAGACTCCCATAAAAGTTAGGAGAAGCAGCATTGTCACATTCCTGCATCAAAAAAGTGATAATAAAGATATCAGATATATCCCTACACCACAAAAACTACACACTTTCAAGGACTACAAAATAAAGATCAATCTGGATGCTGAGCGGCAGTCTAAAAGCCAGTAGACAAGGTTCATTGGGCACATCCCTCAACTATTCACAAAGATCTAATCTACGAATGCTCTTAAAAATAATCCTCTAGAAATCACATCAAGCACCTTGTCTCCAAAACTGGGTATTAGACCTTGAGGTCAAATTTCATCATTTTTAATAAGAATTCAGGATCAAGATTTAAATAGCACGTGTAATGAAAAGCATGGGAATTATATCTGTCCCAGAAAGCAGCAGAGAAATCCATTGTTAAATGAATATATATTGTAATTCTGAACTCTGCCATGCATGTCTGGGCTTTGCATAAAAAATAATTAATTACTAGATTGTAACAGGGTCCAGAGGAGATAAACAGGCTGAGGTTCAGGGTGTTTCTCTGCTTTACTTCCTCTGATGATGCCAAAAGCTTGAAACATGTCCTTCCCCTGCAGACACAACGCAGATAAAAACCAAAACAGGAGGAAATATTAGTTTAGCTAAAGAATATTTATGCACTGCTTTTTTAAAAGGTTGTTATATTGTATTATTGTATTGCAATAATCAAATCAAAGTATCAAACGTGGAGGGACCGCATCTGCAGGTATGTCTTACCGTGGTCCCCCACCATCCATGGGAACGGCTGTGGGGGATGGCTGCTCCTCGATGGCGATGACCGTGAGGCCGAAGCTGCCAGCCTCGCGCCCCTTGCTTAGGTTCATTTGCCGATTCAGTCAAATACCTGTTATCATTAGCAGGCAGCAACACTATTTTCTCTCAAAAATGAGTGTCAGTCTAGAACTATAGGCTGCTTTGTGAACTGAAGCTGCTTATCAGTAAGTTTTGAGGTGCTAGATGGCAGCAGAGAGTGTTTTTTTTTAAAAAGTTAAAAAGTCTAAAAAAAGACAAAACAAATTAATAGTGTTAAGCTAATGGGCTATATAAAAGTGTCAGTAAGGAATGATCAAGGCCATTTAATTTTAAGGCAAGAAAAATACACAACCAGCTCTAAAAAAACTTGTTCTTTGAAGAAAGCTCTCAGATATAAAAGACATAATGAAAACCTTCACTGTTTTGGCACTTCGATCCATTACATCTGTTTGTGGATACTAAAAAATATAAAAGAAAAGTTGTGTAATGTGTTTCTCTGCAGCTTTATTTTAGTACAGCCAGATGTCCTTCTCCTGTCAAAATATTTACTAGTAAATATTCAGCAGAGTCAGAATCAAACCTAGAAGTCTGGTCCACATCCAAACATCATCAGTCCTTGAAAGATTCTGACTTGGGGCTTAGATACAAGTTTTTTTCTGGTATTTTGAAGGAAAATCCATCCTATTCTCCTCTGTCGCCAAGGGCTGATCATTACCCATCACATATTTGGAAGAGGTAAAACAGCCAACTTTCACCCCCTGGATGCTGGAGGTGGCTGCTGCAGCACTCCCAAACTCAGGAGCTTGGGAATAGGCGACAGGGCTGCCCCGAGGCCGCCACTACAACTACCCTTTAATGTGGTTTCTCATTGCATATTCTGGGGATATTATAATTTTTCTGAGCAATTTTTAAATGCGGGGCAGGATTTAGAGTAAGGAGAAAAAACCCAGATATGATGACAACATGCTAATCCATAAACCAGTTAATTTAAATGGGAAATGTGGTAAGGATGAAAATTAAGTTGATGGTATTGAAGTCATCAGCTATAATTGTTTCTTAATTAATGACATGACATTATAAAGCGTGTTACACTGAACCTTGTCTTAAGGCTGGGGAAAATTGAAAAACACAAGGAAGAATTACGAGTTAGACATGTATTAAGTTACCATAAATGTGGGCTTAAACACAAGGAGAACACAACAGAAGTATTTTTTCTTATTTCTGTGCATATAGCACTCAAGTCTCAGGGAAAGGGGAGCTCTCCTTCTTGCAATAGCTTGAGTTACATATCTATTACAAAAAAAAGCTGCATACCAAATTAATGACATTTTTGTCTGTAACCTTATCTAAATGTGTCTTACTCTTTACCGGATGCCTGGGGAATTTTGTCAGGCTGGCTTCATATCTGGCTCAAGTCCTACATCTTGTCATGCACATCCCTCTATGGCTTGTGTCAGCACTAGTGTGGGCAGCAGGAGCAGGGCAGGGATGGTGCCCCTGTGCTCGGCACTGGGGAGGCCGCACCTCGAATGCTGGGTTCAGTTTTGGGCCCCTCGGGACAAGAAGGACATTGAGGTGCTGGAGCGTGTCCAGAGAAGGGCAACGGAGCTGGGGAAGGGTCTGGAGAACAAGTGTGATGGGGAGCGGCTGAGGGAGCTGGGGGGGTTTGGCCTGGAGAAGAGGAGGCTGAGGGGAGACCTTATCGCTCTCTGCAGCTACCTGAAAGGAGGCTGTGGTGAGGTGGGGGTTGGTCTCTTCTCCCAAGTAACAAGTGCCAGGACAAGAGGAAATGGCTGAAGTTGCACCAGGTAAGGTTTAGATTGGATATTGGGAAAAATGTCTTTACTGCAAGAGTGGTCAGGCACTGGAACAGGCTGCCCAGAGAGGTGGTGGAGTCACCATCCCTGGAGGAGTTCAAAAAACATGTAGACGTAGCACTTGGGGACATGGTTTAGGAGGCCTGGGGGTGTTGGGTTGGCAGTTGGACTTGAGGGTCTTAGAGGTCTTTTCCAGCATTAATGATTCTATGATTCTATGGCATGTCACAGGAGACAGACTGTATGTAAGTGAATGTATGGAAAAAAAACTACACAGAACTGGAAGACTAATTGAGCAGCCTATGCCTCCATGCTGTAAGGACAACAGCATAACTGTAGATATGAGCTACGCAGTACCTCCATCCCAAAGCAGAAGATGTCCACTTACAAATATAGAGAGCTCTTGATTCAGCACCATAAAAGGGTTGAAAATCATGGAGTAAGGTCAATAAGCTTCAATAATGTCTGCGAACCCACTGAGGTTGCTTGAACTTTCTTCATCCGTAGGATTCTGTCCAATATTTAAAAAATCTTAAAATTTTAACAAAACTTACTAATGACAAGTAATTCCCAATTACTCTGTTGGGAATACAGTACGCCTCTATCAGCAAATGGGTATCAGCTACACCTGTATCAGCAAATGGGTAATTAAGAGCACTGCCGAATGGCATACTTTTCATTGCCATATTGGTAAAAAGCTGTAATCCAACTTTTGTATGAATTTGAAGTGATCTTTTGAAACCTCCATAAAGACCAAAGAACTCCATATCAACTCTCAGAAGAGCAAAACATTAGGAGCAGCCAGACAGATCTTCAGTGAGCATAAATCAGCACAGAGTGCAATGGCAGAGGATCTGACAAGGTAACTCTGCCTTCTCTCTAGGCAAAATGTGGTAAGCAACCCTTCCTTAAAAGCCCGGTATTTTATGTGCTTTGAGGTGGAAACTTAAAAAAAATTATAAAAAGCTTTATTGTAGGGTGGAGAAATCCTTGTACTCTGTTTTATATTCATGGAAAAAAACCCCTCAAATCCACAAAAAAAAAAAAGGTCTACATTTATTCTAAATAAGTCACTTTTACTCAGGACAAGCAGTTTCTTCCACACTTGATATCATCTTTAACTCATTGTTTCTCATCAAATGACTAGCGGTGATAAGAATTTCCTGAGATAATAAGATTCTATTTCTAAGCAGTAAAAATAAGTATTATCAGATGCTACTTGGCATTCAAATTTGCAAGAATGGAAGAAAATTCCTCCACCCAAATATCAAACATACTAATTTTGGCCACTGTTACGTTATGTAAAAGAGCAAGAATTGGAGGCAGCCACTTTCCAGAGTTGCCCGGTCACTCCTGAGACCCTCAGACATGCAATGATCTGGAAGAGAGATGCTGAGCATTGAAACAATTCATTTTCTGGTATTCCATGTACCACAACGTCTTATAACTGATTAACTTCTACACAATACCATGTTTACAAAACACTAAGGCCTGGAAGACGAGGGAATGCCAGAATTCAGGTTGCTTGTACAACTTTCATTTTAGCTGCCTTGTAGTTTTTAAGTACATTTTCCCATCTGCTTCCACGAGCAAGGTTCCTCTCTTTAGCGCGAATGGACTGTAGTTTTTGAATGAGAACCTATTCCTTATTCTGTTGTTAGTGGTGTGTGAGCCCAGACATCAAGGACACACTGTTCATACACTGCTGAAAAGCAAGAACCATTACAATTCTTCAGGGGCACTTCCATTGAGGGTTGGTTTTTTTTTTAACTATAAGATTTTAACGATAAGAAAGTGCACCACAAGCAATAATTGACAGTGTGTATATTAAGTCCACTTTTATGGATGAGAAACAGAAATAAAGAGCAGGTAAAAAGCACCCCTGCCACAGATCCAGGTTTGTATTTACCAGAGTACCTAGCATTACGTAGTATATTTATTTAAATATTACTGGATATGGTTTGCATTGACCTCCATCACAGGTGGAAATGTGGAATACAGAATTTCTGTCCACCCTTGAAATGACTTAAGCAGCCTTATGCAGCCACGGCCAAGATGACGAAACCATCCTTTCTTTCTCTAAATTCCCTCCCCCATTTCACAAACCCCTTCCCACCTCTGCAAAAAAATGAGTCAGCTTCAGGCTCCCACCAGTGCTACCACTCTTCTCCCGCCTCCTCCGCTTCCCGCTCCGCTCACATCATGCTCCCCGGCGCCCTCCCCGCATCCTGCTGGACATCCAGCAAGAAACCCAGACCACTAACCCAGCAGCAAATTCTGCAGATTTTTGTTTGTCGGGTTGTTTGTGGACGGTTCAGCAACTGCAGCTGGGGGAGTTCCCCAACTCAGTAATTCTGAGTGATGACCAGACACATTCATGGGTGTCCAGCGCTAGGGCCCCGTTGTCTCCCGCCTGCTGCAGGACGCGTGGATTTTGCTCCGAGCAGCAGCTGCTGACATCAGCTCCTTTTAGATCATACGTACTTTGTTTTAACCATCAGGTGCCCTATGCTGTGAACTCTTCAGAGCAGACACCCTCCTTAACGAGGGCTTGGTCAAAATCCAGCAAACAGCAGACACCACTGCAAACAAACAAATAACGAGCAATCAACCGAACTGGCTGCTGGAGGAACAAAGGCACTTCCTAGTTCGTCTCGAGTTTCCTGCTTCAGCCTGAAAATGCAAGCACGTTGTTCAAGTGCTCCTGTTCCTTTTCCTTTGAATGGCCACCAAACTGATGGGGACATAGGAGAATGGAGAGAAAACCACCATCCCAGCTGGCCGGTGTATCACCGGAAGGTGCTTATTCAAGCTTTTAAAGACTAACTATAGTGTCAAAGGACTCAGACCTATCCAAGAGCCATCGGTATCCACGACGGTGCCCCACTCCCACTGACAAAGAAGGGGATGTGGAGGGTCAAGGCCACACATAGATATTATAGTGAACTTGAGGAATTCCTAAAGGAAATATGAATTATGGGTAGCACCAGAGAAGCCTCATCCAAAGACGATACTAGGGTGCCAGTCTGAATAAAAGTCAGTAAGTCAAAAAGGCGAGAGACTCATGCATTAAGCACTGAAAAGTATTATGTGATTGTGCTGGCATTTATTGCCCATCAAACATATCAAAGGATCTGAAAGAAAAACAAAGAATATGAATGGCTTGTTTGACACTGCAAACAGTTCTGCTATTTTGCAAAGTACAGACAGCTTTGGTGGCACAAACTGACGTGTAAGGACACGATTTCCTACTGGATAATGGCAAATCCTGAAGCAAAAACTACCAGAAAATGTCTGGGCTCACTTGGCCTTGCAATTATTTTTTCCTCTTTGCTTCTCATTCATCCCAGGGCTGCCATTTTCGGGGCGTGTGTTGAAAGCTTAACTGACTCATAAATGTCAGTTCAAACTTTAACCTGTAAAGCCAGGCATTAAAATTTCATGGTGCTGCTGTTGAAGACAGCACGGTAGTGCAGTTGCAATGGTATGGAGCAGAGGCAGCACTTGGAATCATCACAGAGGAATTGAGTGGCATTGGGAACCCCCTGTTCTACACAGAGGCAAGACACTGCCATCCTGTATCCTGGATGAGCCTCCACTACTGCCTTGTCCCCATGAAGTTTCTACATTTCATGAGGAAACGACAATGCGACCTTGCACACTGCCGTAGCAACTTCTCCTCTGGCTTCCCAGCCTGACTGTTCCCAAAGACGCTGCCAGCAACTGCGGAGGGCTGCTCCTCACTCCCTATCTAGCTCCTGGCATTATTTAATATTTTTTGTAACCATATTCACAGAAGCACAGCATAAGGAACGGCTGAGCAAGCAGCAGGCTGGGCAGCAGAAGTGATGCTTCAAGTTACTTCCTCACACAGGAATGCCTTGTGAGAGCATTGGAACCCCACGGCAGTGATGGATGCCATGCGCCAGAAGTGCCACGGTTTTCTGAGCTAGTGGTTTCTTGGAGGCACTGCTGGACACCTTGTTCTGCAGCACAGAAAAAAAATTACACCTAATCTCTCTCCGTTGTTGTTTCCTAAATGAAAGGCAGGTGAGCTTCTGCCCTGAGGGTTATTGCTGCTGATGGTTTGAAATTGCTGCTGTGAGAGTCGCGTACTGCAACAAGCCACCTTGACCAGGGCACTGCGCAGCCAGGGACACAACCGGCTGCGGCCAGATTCTGCGGCTGAACCTTCCCTTCAGCAAAACAGCAAGGAAAACAGCAACGTTGCACACCTTGCCTACGTACTGTCATCCTAGCAGGGCCTGCCACGTTTTCTCCTCAACCTGGAGCTTCACTCACTTTCTGCTGCCCCGAGGGAGGCAGAGAGGGCTGTGCAGGAATGCTGAGCAGAGCCAAGGCTGACCATGGAGAGCCCCTGAAGAGCAGGAGGAAACTGCCAGGCTTACACGACTAGGGGAAATAACACACATACCTGTAAGATCATGCAATCTGACATGGCCGTAACAACTTAAGATCAAGGCGGGTGAAGGATAGAAAGGTAACCTTATTTCTCACAGTGCCTGAGTCTGAGGGCCGGTTGTCTGAGCTGATCTCACCTTCCTTGCGCAGGCTCTGTCCTGCCTCCTTGCTCCGATTTACTCTGCGCTGATCTTCATCTAACCCTGCTGCTCCCCGTTGCACGCCTGTGCTCTGGCAGAGGTCCCCGCCTCGCACCCACTGCCCCTGTGCCCGGGGGAGCATTAGAGAGCACACGACACGGCCAGCAGCTGCGTTAGCTCTGCTCACTTCATTTCTCTTTCAAAGGCTGAGAAATTGCCCCAAATTTGGGAACAATAACAGGCACGCTCCTGACACCACAGCAACTCTGCTGCAAAATTCAGACTCTTTTTATCCGACGCAGAGCAGGCAGGTACCGTGGCTGCAGGGTCACGGCTCTGCTTTGTTTCAAACACAGCAAAAACAACATCCCTCTCCACCTCCCACTCAGACACAGCTCCACAATTTTTGCTGGAACTTCTTTTTTTTTTTTTTAATTCACCCCGAGGTAACAACTCATCATGGACTGGAAAATTTCAGCTCTAACAAATTTAAAATGTGGCAAAATTACAAGCTGATGGGAACAGGATCTGAACTAGGGGGTGCTGGACAAGTCTAACTAAACACAGCAGCAGCAGCTCCACCTCTAAAGCATATTTTGACCCGCTACGTAATTAGACACAATTCCACAAACAGGAATTATGTAAACCACTCCGCATATATTATTTTCAAAAGCCCCAGCCATTCACTGGATACATCTTTCCACTCACATGGATCCAATTACAGAATCGGCACCCAAACTCTCTGGGACAACCAGAAAAGAAAGAAACGGGTAAGCCAAGATCACTGCAAGCACACTCCGACTTAGCTTCATTCAGACGGGCTTCACAAACCCGCTTAATTCTTAACAGGCTGCTCTAAATGTCTTTACAAAATTTCTTTATCCCCTCTAAAGTGGATCTGCACCCTTTATCCCACCCGTACTTTTCTACAGAGCAAAATCCGTTACCTGGATAAACAACTCGACATTTCAGAACAGCCTGCTTAGAGGAAAACATAACACTGTCACGCAAAGATGTCATATATTGAACAAAACAGAGGAACTGGTCAAGCTGAGTAATGCAATGAGCCTGAACTGCTTCTCTTCCTGGAAGACTCATAAACCTGCCCACAAAGGCTATGAACCGGTGTTTTCAAAGATACCAACCCCTTGTACGGCTTGGATTCTTTTTCCATGCCAGATGCACGTTTAACACAGTAATACAAACACTGCAGCTTCTTCATATAGTCTTTTAATACTGTGGCAGTTTGTAAGCTATTTTCCTCAACGTGTGATGAGTTATGTTTTAGTAAACCCATATGAGGAACCCTTCAGTGGCAGTTCGTACAGTACAACGAAGAATTGAAGTGTTAGGCATTATTGTTTGGCAGTATGGATAGTGATTACAACACGAAGCCCAAGGATAGTTCACCTCCAGACCTGTCACCATCCTGCTGTGTGGGATGAAGTCTGTTCCTAGCAAACTCGCCAAGAATTTGTGTTGTGAATAGTAAAAGGGATAGTACACTATACGCAACTTCAGAAAAAGCACAGAAATCCCCCTACGTACTACAAAACATTTAGCTTTTCATCAGGTAAATATAGCTTTGTATCCTGTCCGCTTGTTTAAAGAGAAAAGCTGGTCAAGTGCTTCCACAGAACAGTAACTCGTTAAAAGCAACTTCTTTGGACCACGTTGCACTCGGCTTGATGGAGCAGCAGAGATTCTTCTTACTGAACACCATTCTGTTAGCAAAGACTCCTCTCATCCGTCTGCTGAAATAGTTCCCTAATTTCTCATCATCTCTCACTGATTATTCCATAAACCTTTCAAGACAAAACCAAGAGAAATGCTCATTTTTTTCAAAGTGTGTTTGCACAGCAGCTGGAATGCCCCTCTTCAGTGCTTTACTGTGCTATTGTAATCCAAGATTAGGAGCCTGTAATAAAAAATAGCCATCAGAGATGCCAGCAGAGTATACTGCTGGCCTGCAAGCGCAGTATTTTGGAAAATCCTAAGCTTTTTGCATTTTTCAAGGTAATTTTTACAATGATGCTTACACTCAGTCCTAATCTGTTGCTTATAAATACAAAACAACAGCGTCTTACAACGGTGAATTCTATCATTTCAATCAAATCACAAAACAAGTGGCAAATGACAAAACATACTTTAAAAAGTTATGTCTTCTGCACATTTACAGATTAGAAGATAATATCTTGTGACCAAGAAAGAAGAAAAAAGCTCATATATCAGAGGAATATAATCTAAACTTCAATCACATCTAAAGCTCCGTTAGCAGGTTTGTCGTATGATCCTTTTGAATTTCTTGTACACTCAGCAACTAGATCTGATAGTAAACATCAAACCGGGAAGGCAGCTTTTGAAAATCCAGGCTCAGCTGATACAACTCTTTTAAGTCAAGTTCAAAGTAAATTTTGAAGATGAGATAGTGTACTACACCTGAGTGTTTATGACATTCAATAGAAGAAATATGCAGCTCCACACTGCAGTGCACCCTGGACACTCCTTCCAAACTCCCATTTCCTCTGCTTTGCCTCCCCCCTCTGAAATTAACAGCTAAGTAACTCATGCCAAGTTTAAAGCAACAGGAAGCGACTTTTACTTTGACGTGCTAAAGGAAGCAATATATAACACACAAAAATCAAGGCAAAAACCACCCTGTCCTGCTCATCAACATGTTACACTCCCTAGAAACTCCAAAAAGCCCCACACTTCTTGCTCGAACGGCCGCAGTACAACTCCCCTGTGAGCTCTGCGCTTTCATCCGCGAGCAAAACTTATTTTACCTCGTTGGCATTCAAGTAATACTGCAAATTGTTACCCTGCAGGCCACTATCCATCTCCTTAAGAGCAGATAAACACTGGAACTCTTTAAGAGATATGACTTAAGATATTCTTCCTAAAATAACACTCTCTTCTGCTTTTACTGCTGATGGTAAGACTTTCATGAGTGTCGGTTTTTGCATAAGAGAATTATCAGAGTGCACACAAAAAAAGTCAAGAGCTTGTTTGCCATCACTTGATTTCTATCATAAGCAACTTACGCTATGTGAGCTGCAATAGAAAATGTTACCTACAGACGACTTCTGCTGGAAAACTGAATAAACAGAAGGTAAAAGTCACCTATGCTGCGACACTGTAACATACTATTAATACAGAATGCTTTTCAGCAAATCTGCCCTATCACCACATACCAATGAAAGAAAAGCCATTCTAACAATTTTCCCAAAACCGTCAGAAATACTCCAACAACAACTTTTACATTTTCCATAGGATGACAGTCAGTATTATGGGAGATCACCCACTTTCATGCCCCCTGAGCGAAGAATCAACTTTGAGACAGCCAAGTTTCTGCCTTTCTCCGAGAAGCAAGCCAAAGCCTGAACTGGGGAAGGATGGGAGCAGCAGCATGGAAGTGGAGGATGCTGAGCTTTATCCATACGCCTTGCACGGCGCTCTCCCAGCCCTGCAGCCAGCCAGAGGACAGCCATGGTAGGGGCTGATGTCCAAAGTCTTGGACACTGGAACTGGCACTGCTCGGAGCGGGAAGGGAGGGAAGAGTTGCAGCACCAGACTCTGTGTCCCAGCGCTTTCTCCTGCCAGAGGAGACGTCCAGAAAGCAGCACATAGAGCACAACCCGTTTCTAAAGACAGTAGAAATTTAAGCTATGTTTCAAATTGGGACTGACTAGATCATTTCAGTAGAAATTAGGATAAAAGGAGAAGACCTGGTAATTAAATAAACACCCTGTTCACAGGACTACAGATGACTTTCAGATGAGTAACCAGTATATCCCTTGCCAATGTTTCAACATCACTATGACTGTATGTTGAGTCGGCACAGAGGACAGGGGATCTACTCTCAGATCTGGTTCTCTTTCTGTTAAGTGCTGTAAAAAACAAGGAAAAATTAGATATTCTACCTTAACCATCTGCCAGCTTTTATAGGAAAACTGGATCATACTCTTACCTTCACAAATTCTGTCCAGTCGCTGTCGCTTGACTTTGTGTTTGTCCACAAGTGCCATTCTTGACGGTATTGTGTAATTTTCTGATTCAAAACGCAAAGCAGTCCCCCAGGAACTTAGGAAAACTCACAGGAATCGGCGTGCATACCGCCACTGTCGATCCTGCAAAGAAACGAGAGGATTCATCAGGATTTCCAGCACAGCAGGTGAGACCTGCCCGTCCCCAACAGCAGAGCAGGTTTCTAGAAGGACAGCTCTGAGTTCAGTGCTTCCAACCACACACATCTTATACTGCAAAACAAGCTTACAGCCCCTTTATCTTCCCTGCAATCAGAAAAAACAGGATTGTACACAAGAGCTGCCGAAGCGCTGTATGGCCTTCCCAGTTTTATTTCTGTCTTAAAAATCTATTCCTAGCAGATAAAATCCATTAAGCTACTCTGTAGGCTCACAGACACTGAAAGATTATTAGAGAGTATATAAAAAAGGGAAAGTAGCTTTTGCTCTTGCAGTACTTTCACACACATACACACACACAAACCACTTTCATGTCTTATTTAAGCCTTACCCTGTAAAAGTCATCAGAGGACCTTGAATTTGCAGCTAGACCTTGATACATATTCCAGCTGTCACCGTAGCCTGTCCTTACCTTCATACCTGAAGGGCTAACATTAAGCTCTGGGTGCCAGAGCTGTCGTCCCTAGCGTGCGCACTTTTAAATGCCATGAAATAAAGCAATCCATAAAGCAGTATGTGTGGCTGATGTATAAGAAATGCTCTACAAAGGGACAACCGCTGCAGGCTTTTCTGCATTTTGGTGGCACAGAGGAAGACCCTAAATGGATCCTCTCGGGTCTGACGCTTTTGTTCCTACAGAGAGCCAAAGGTTCGTTTAATCCCTGAATGCTCCGACCTGACCTCAGGCTGCAGACCCTGAATGTGCCATTGTGGCACTTTCACCCAACAGTAAAACTTCGTTGTAAAATCCAGGTATGAGCTTTTCAAAGCAAGTTCCACAACAGTATTCATGAATCAAGACATACAGAAGGAGACCTCATGCTGACAACTGAATTCAAACAATTCAACACTACATGTGCTAATTTTTTACTGAGTTATGCTACGCTACCAGTGATTCAGTCTCCTCTTTTATATTTTAAGGTGAAGACAGATGACCCTGATACAAGCTACAAAACCTCCAGGGATGCATCCTGCNAAAAGAGCAGAATTAGTGGAAAGCTGTGATTTCCAGACACAAAGTAAAACACCACCACATTTTTGGAGGCCTTGCAAGGAGAGAAGGGGAAGAGGGAGACAGGCATGAGTGCAAGCACAGCAAGAAGTCCTCTCCTGAGTGGCCATCTGTATCAAGCTGCAAAGTCTCAACCACTCTGCATACAAAGTACTAGAAAGGGTTAAAAAATACATAAATTCTGAAGAGCTGGTAATAATCACAACTCGGTACCACTCGGTCAGATTCACCCCCAAACAACAAAAACAGCTCCTCTGTGGCAGGTGAATTTTCACACTGCCTTATTTGCAAACAAAATTTTCGCGACAAAGCGAAAGAACGCTGGGTTCACGTAATACAGGACAAACAAGAAGACGACACCGTGAACCAGGAAAATCCAGGCTGATGTCCAAAAGTTGACCATGGGCGACATCCGTAACCTCGACTTCTGCTTCCCCTTCTGTAGAGCAGCGATAGCAACACTTAACCCATCCTCTCAAAACACTTCAGGTTCTTCATATTCACGTAGTCCAGTCAGGCGTTTCTATTTTATTCCTCTGCAGTAGCTTACGGCTCTCCTAAAACCATGCCAGTGAAGCAATAAATTCCCAGAAAACACAGTTAACAAACACAATAGGCGAGGTTGAGCATGCGAGGGGTAAAGGCTCTAACGAAGCTGCTGCATACCGAGATGACAATTTCATGGAGATTATTGTTATTATTATAAATGGTTATCAATTATGCATCACATTGATAGTTAATTTATAAAAGGAAAAGGGTTGTGTTGGTACAGCGGAATTCTGACTAAGGGAAGATAGGCGATTTCCTGGTAGTTAATGGTGAATTTCCCAGCAGCGCAACTGCAGCATAATCTCTGAGATTTATAGCAATAATTAATTGATTTTTTTTTAAACATAGGGATACTAAAGAGCACGATTCCCACTCACATTAATAATTAATGCAACATTCTAAAAGAAGTAGAAAACTTCCATTCCAGAGGCGGAAGCTTGCTACAGTCAAAATACTTCTTACAACAAAAATTAAACTGTTAGTGTAGCTAAAGCCAGAGCAGCTTAGAGCGTTTCCATGATTAACATTTAAAAGTATACACATGAATTTTTACCTCTGTTACCTCCCACTCCCCTTTCAGGGAGAAATACCAGGTTATAAAAAAGTCATGTCAGGACAGAAAAAGTCAGCATTTTCTTCTGAAAATGCTCAAATGGTTCATTATGTGGGGCCACAAATCTTTCCCCCTTTTTTCCCCGAACAAAATCAATATGCAAAGTGTATTTAATTTTGACAGAGTGCATTTTCTGATGGACAAATGCTTCCATTAAAGTCCTTTTCTCCTGCCATCTCAATTCCCTGCATTACTCCCTAGAGGAAAACTTTCTACAAAAGAAACTAATGAGAAATTACTGCTCATATTATCAGAATCCCACACAGCTTAATGTAATGCCCATGAATGAACTCCTTCCTAATGATGTTAACTATTCCATCTTTGTTTGACAGGTGTCCATGATGATATCAACCAGCAATAAAGGCCCAACTCAAAAGACTTATTAAAAATGTGGCAGGAGCCGCCGAGCAGGATTTGGCAGGGATGGATAAAATGGAGAAAAGCAGATGTGCGGGGCACAGAAACAAGCGGATACTCCCCAGCCTTGTATGAAGCTGTAATTAAGAAAGCAGATCTTCCATTTGTGGGATGGAGGATGCAATTAGTTGCGCACCCAACTTCAGCCTCTCCTCAATGGTTTCTGCATCCAACCCAATCTCAAAACAATCGCAATGCTAAACGTCCTCCACAATGAAATAAATACAATCAGGCTAGGCAGAACAAAAGTCATGGTCAGCAATTAAAATACAAGAAAACCTCATTCTATAAGGAAGTTTGAGAGAGAGAGGCACACGCACAAAAATTGTACTTCATCTTCAGCAAGATTAGGAAACAAGTGAAGTGATTTACATACAGTAATTGCATGGCCGTGTTAGCCTCCAACAGTGTCTTTCAAAATGTAAATTTTCTTGAAAACCCTCAGACACGATGATAGCCCAGCAGTTATTTATTTATTTAAAGAAGGAACATACATAAATACAATGTTTTAGGAAAAAACCAATCCTGACGTAACACATTTAAATAGCTTCTTAATACTGCCCGTTAAATACCACAATCCATGAGCCAGAAAACGAGAGCAGAGGAAGCTGTATTAGGGCTTATTTTTCCTGCTTTTGATGGAAAACAGAAAGAAAGAAAAGCTGATTTTCCAAAATAAAATGCACTGTTAGACAAAAAGGAGAGAAAGGTGACTTTGTAAAGGATGTGCTGTCTTCTAAGTTCTCTCTCATCCAGCACTGTTTTATCATCTTCTCACAGCACACGTAGATAGCGCAGGAGCACAAACACGGGTTACATCTGTTCTAGAGCCTCCATCGCAGGCGTCACCAGCAAACCATGGTGGCACCCAGGAGGTGACTAAAAGCCCCCAGTTCCCCGCGCTCCAACAAAACCTTGTCTCGCTCTGTGCGCAGCCCCAGGAAAGCAGAATGGTGTTTCCTACACCCTGTTTTGCGATGAGCTGAAGCCGATGCAAGCGCGCAGCCCTGCTGCAGCACCGCAGGCTTTCATAAGCATCATGGAACAGCACCTGTGAGTCCTGCCCAAAACACAGCTTATCAGCTAGGACGCAATAAAACCACGATTGCTGCCTTTCGAGGTGTGAATGAACAAGTGGTATGAACACAACGCTTCTGCCAATGAATACATGGTTGTAGGTTAAGCGGGATTCTTCTTCAACTTCAAATGCGATCATCTTCCTAAACAATCAAAAAAAAGCACTCGCACACTTTCAGACCCTTAGTGGAGTCAGAAACCTGTTGCTCACAACTTCCGACTACGTTTTCTACCCTCTACGAAATATGCCATCAGCAAAACTGAGATTCCCTACTACACAAAACTCCTAGCTCCAGGAACTGCAAAAGCTCCCATTTCCAAAGAGCAATGGAAAACTTCCGTCCTTCCTCACACGTAAACTGGGTTTTCACACATTCAACTCCTTACTTAAACAAGGGAAAATCCACTCCAAATATTTTGATGATACTGTTGGGCATTTCGTAGGCTCTCGGGAAAGGAGAGGTTCCAGGAGAAGGTTTTGTATTCGTTATTACTGCGGGCCATCATTCCTCTCAGCTGAAAGCAGACCAGGATGCCTAAGTGGTCTGTAATCGTGAAGTTATATCTGCCAACGCCAAGGGCAACTCTCCCAGCAGCCTCCTCTGTGTTAAGGTCCAGTTTTCCAAAGCTCAATCACACTTGAATTGAGATTTCAATGCAAGAACAGCCCTCAGAGCCGTGAACTGGTTAAGCCCTGCGTTAGCATCACCGGGTGTTAACTATTCTGAACGAGCTGGCCGTTTCCACGGCTGATTATTTCAGACATCGGCAGCTGCCGTGGGGAGGGCGGAAGAGGCTGAGAAGCGGAGTTCAGTGCAAGAAAGGCAACGCGGAGAAAAGAAAGAAGGAGACACACAGAGATAATGACAGGGGAGGGAAGCGGACAAAGCAGACGGTACAATGCAGGAGGAACACTTTGCGAACACCGTGTCATCGTTCCTCCCTATGCTGGCGGCACATCCTTAAGTGGGATGCCCTGCTCAGCCCCCATCACCTTCTCCTCTCTCTAAAGCCCTGCCACTACTGCACGGGAGGAGGGAAGCACATGGAAGGGAAGGGACAGAAAACACGATCCTTCTTGAGATCCTTTTATGTTTTCTTTTAAATAACAATAAAACAATACGGGGAACTCACAGTGTCAAGACACCATTAAGCCTGATAGCCCAGCAGGAACCAAAAATGGATTAAACATTTATACGGGTAGGGAGAACAAACATAGATTTTCATTAGCCAAAATAAAAAATAGGTTGTTTTTTTTTTTAAGTGCCTGAGGGATGTAGAAACTCACAACTTGGAAAAAGGAATAACACAGTTTCTGCGTGGCCAGGATTTGGACTTCTCCTGCTCCATTAAACGCTCTCAGCCATTGCACATGAAATAGGATGCTGGGGAGAAAAAAAAAAAAAAGATTTTTCCCCAATTTCTGGAAGAACTACCTTGGCTTTAAATCAAACCTCAGTGCCAGGCTCCCAACAGGGTGCATCCCGCCCATGCACCCTCAGTACCCTCAAAACAGTGAGGGTAAGACTCTTGCTGCAAAACCATTGTTAATTAGGTTTAATGCTTTTACTAGTTCTTAGTACGATTTTGCTGCCGCTGAGCATTTGCCGATGTTTTGCATTAAGGCCTCTCCGTAGGAATGACTGGATGACGCCACGGGTGGCAATAAGTGGTTTTTTGTCTAGGTGCCTCGCTTGTTTTCTGCCCAGAAACTTAATGACCAAAGTCTTGCCCCTCCACTGCCTACCTGGTGCGTTCCCCCGAAAACTGCTGAGGAAAGTGCACTCGCTGGGTGCCGCAGCCTGGCAGAGAAAGCAGTAACGCAGCAGGTTAAACGCGCTTCACGGAGAGCCGGCACTCCCACGTTAGCACCTGCTGATGGCAAATAAAGAGCTCTTCTGCTCTTCACCGAACAGAAAAGGAGAATAACATGCTGTAGGAGTCTTGTGCTGAAGAACTGGTAACAATTTTGAGGAACTTGCTATTATATGAGTGAACAAAATGTACCATAACGGCATATGAGCCTGCACATCTGTTGCTAAATTAAACACGCTACATAATGATGCAGACCACATCTTAAAACATTATGCAACATGATACAGACTGTGCTAAAATAATAAGGACTCTAAGACGACATAGAGGGCCTGATCCTGCATTCCTTTCAGACCTTGAAAGCCATGGCGAGTATCCCTCATCAACTCTACTCCATCAGAGCTACTTGTTGACTCAGTAAAAGACAAATCACAATTATATATATATATATATATATATGCGCCCTTCAAAGAGAAAAAAGACATATGGGTTTGTAGCATTTTCCTTCCTCTCCATCTTAACGATGCATAAAGCATGAGAGAGGTTTTTGTTTGGATCTGTATGTTTATATAAAAGTTTCTTTAGGAATCATATTTCAGGTCACAAACTGTGCTCCAGATTGGGTTCTCGGTAGCCAGAAAGATGGTATGAAGACCTACTGAAATGACAATATTCACGTTGCCACCATAGCCATGGTACAAAAGAGAGGGAGGGGAGATACCTATTTTATTTTTCAGCTTTTTTTCCCCCCAATTTTATTTTCCAACATTAGTGACTAGTTCTTGGCTTTGAGAAAAGAAGATCCAGGCATGCTCCCTTGTCAGGTAGTAACAGCCTGCCGCAGATCCTCTGTGAGTTTTCAAGTAAAAATAGGAAATACCAGAGCTGGCACTCCTTTCATTCCTAAAGCTAAAATACAAACAAGCGACCCAAACAGAGAGCAAGAAAATTGCTTTAAAGAAAATAACCATCATCTCTCTTTCTGGCATCAGAAGTGAAGCTGGTTGATGCTCTGCTTACCCTGCACCGACAGCCTTCAGGGGCCTGGCAGTGGGCAAAACAATAACCAGGAGCCGAACTCGAATTATCCACTTAGCTCTGAGAGCGCCTAATCCATCTGCTAATTAATCATGGGCCTCCTTCAGCCTCTCTTATCTTGTTTTTCTAAGTATCTGACGCTGATAGCGTGCACGCTGATATTGCTACAGCACATAACAGCCTGGGAAACTACGCTTAACTTTTCAAATAAAACGAGGAAATCATACATAAATAATCTTACAGTCTCCAAAGGTCCCTGTCACACTGAAAAATAAAATCTCATTCTATATTTTACCAGAAGCCTTTAAATTACTTGTTATTTATTTTCATTAATTACGAAGACTAATGCTGGAGCGAGGTGAACCTTCGCTGTTTGCACATCTGGATAACCAAAAGCTCTCTTCTACTCAAGCTGTTATTTGCTCCTGTACCAAAATCAGCACAGCCAAATTAGAAACACCGAGAAAAAAAGACTGTTTGCCGGTTTGTCGGATGAGCTATGCAGTTGCTTGGCCATTAGAGGGCATTTTATACTGCAGAGTGAAGCGCCGGCACACAGCTTGTGAGCAGCATCACTAACCCCCATCTGGAGCTGCTGGAGAACAGTTTCTGTCTACTCTCATTTAGTAATTGCCACTTTTCAACCTTTCCATATGCTGTATGTAGATGAGCAAGCAAGAGCAAGGACAAGAGGAAAATAAGATGAAATAGCTATGAAAAAAAGTCCTGGTTAAATAAACACTTCGGTGCACAGGTATTGTTGCTTCCAAGGTTTGGGTTTGTTCAGTTCATTTCTTCCCCCCGCAAACTCCAACACAGCAAACTTCATCCATTTTACACTCACAAACAGTAGTTTATGCTTTAGGTTTTGAAAATGATTAATGGAGAAAAACCACAAATTGTACCATGACACCACTACCTGTCTCCGTAGCTAGAGAGGAGAGCTCATCCGTCTCTGGAGCTGAACAAAGGCAAATCCAGTTTCCTCACTGCCAAGAGGTAGGACATGGCCACTTACCTTCAGACGTCTCCTTCTAATTACTACTATACTGCTAAATGTGAACTTTCAACTGTTTTCAGCTTCTGCTGGCTAGGAAACCACACAAAGCCACCCACTTCCCTGCTTTGGCGGTTTTCCTCTCTCCATCTAAATACAAATCAAATTAGGAAAGAGATAGATATCTTGCTATGCATCTCCAAATATACGTATGTTTGTAATCAGGGTGGCCAAACTTCCTGAGTACGAGCTGCATACCAAAACTTTCACATGGCCAAGAGCCACATCCTCCCAACCTCTGTACCCCCCTCCTGCCGCACACACCCCCTGTACCCCCCTGTAAAGCCTTGCATTTCTCCCATCCCCACAACTCTGTGCCACCAATCCACCAAGCCCACTGCCCTTGCTGGTCTCTGTCCGAAAGCACAGGGCTGGCAGAGGCAGTGGCACCCTACTGCAGCACCCAGCGCTCCTGCCTTGCAGGACTTGATTAAACATCTGTATTTAGTATATACTGCCACAATGCTCACAACTTACTCCTCAATTCCTCCTTAACAGAAAGTTCAAAACAGCAAGTGCAGCAACAGCAAGAATACCAAAGGGACACTGGATATCAACACTTTCCTTCGGGTGCCCATGCTAGACGACCACCACTAAAACCAAGACCGCCTGTCTTTGCAACTCTTGCAAGTCCTTGGCTCCGTATTGCTCCTAAATAAAAAAAGTAATAAAAGAAGGAACTAGACGAGTGCATCCTACAAGCAAACACATGGGATACTCAGGCAGTACAGTGCTTCCTTCCTCTGCGCCATCTCCGCCTGGCAGTCTGTCTGCGAAGGCACCCCGCTCCGGCAGCGGTGCCCACCTCGTATTCTGAAGCTGTAAGCGGGCTCTGCTGCATCAGCGAGTTGAGGTAAGACAAGAGCACGATGGCACCCTCGCCCCTGCCAGCACAGCCCACCTACAGGTCATACAACTGAAGTGTCTCCAAGTCTGGAATACTACCCTTCACTGGAAATTTACTAATTCTTCTGTAATCAGGATCAGACCATTAAATCTCACATGAAGACCCAAGTGGCTGCAGCGATGAGCAGCGACACAGGACGTTTTCCTTGGGCCCTGTCCCACAGGGACCAAACACTGCTACAGGGCAATGGCTCGGTATCGTGGAAGGCACCTTGGTGGCCTCAGCCCAGTTCCTCAGGGGACGCGTGCCCACATCCCAGGGAAGATCACAGCGGTGCACACCAGCCCACACCTTCATGCCTCAGCTGAGGGCCAGGGGAGGAACCGCAAGCAGTGCCTGGCAGGAGACTCCACCGTTCAGTCAGGATGGACCTAGTTCACCCGAAGAGCAGAGGCGAAGCCCCTCATGCCCCAGCTGCACCATGGTCCAGCAGACCAGGAGACTCAGCCCTCCACTACCACGCCAAATTCCCCCATTCAGAACAAACTCCCTGTGTTTCTCATTATATCACAGATATCTCAGGCTTTTTTTCTGTCAGATCTCCCAGAGCCTCTCCTGAGAGCTCCGCCTGGACTGGGAACAGCAAAAAGCAGTGACACTCTTCTGTCTCCAGAAAATCTTTGGAGTTATAATTTGCCCTTATCTTAGTGCTTATGTTTACAAGCCACTCTTACGTAAAAAGTCCTCATCTGCATCGACTTATTTAGCAACATGAAATAAAATAGCCTGAAGCTATTCATGTTGCTTAACACACTTTTTTTTTTATGTAGATGATGCTCTGTGTAAAGGAATATTCAAAGGGGAAAACTGTATTTTGTTTGTAACACTTATTACTATCACCGAAGAAAATATGTTCTAACAAGTCTGCGAAGGGGGAAACACATGTAATATCTTTAACAGCTCAGCTAATTCATCTTTTGCTGCCTGACTGCTGGAGAAATCTCAAATGGAAAGTCTCGGAATGGAAATGTGGAAAACCCCATTTCTTGTGGTCCGAGATCTTGTTCTCACTACACAACCTCTTTCCATCGGAGCGAGTCCTGTTTGTTTTCAGCACATAGCAGCTTTGCTCTACAAAAAAAAAAAAGAAAAAGAGTTCAAGAGTTCAAGGCTACGCCTCCATTCAGGCGTACACCCACGATGCAAACCGGCCTCTCCATCCTGTGCCGAAGGCACTCCTCTCCCCACCTACCTACAAAAGGGCCTTGTCTGAGGGAAATCAGAAATGAAGGAAGGAGCAGGATGCGAAGAACTGTGGAGAGAAGGAGAGCCCAGACAGGTGTTGGGACATCGAGGACCAAGGAGGGCTTGGATCAAGAAACAGGTCAGAGATGAGGATAGAGGGTGGCTTTTGGAGTAAGCAAAGGTCTGGGGAGCCCTGAGGGACCCCCCTGCCCTTGGAGTCCCCCTCATGCAAAACTCATGCTCCAGACAACACCAAGCCCCATGGGGTCAGGCGTAAGTGCAGTCAGGATGGAAATGTGTGACTGTTCCCATGAAATCCCACGGGAAAGAGCTCAGAGGGACACGAGGCAGCTCTGGGATGGCTCACCTGCAAAACGCTGCCTCCTCCCCGCTCCTCCCATCCCTCCATCCCTGTCTCTCCCTCCACATCTTGCTTTGCTGCTCTTGCAGCATCACTCACGCGGTTTAATTTCCAGAGGAGTGAAAGGAGAGGGAAGGAGGGAGCCAAGTGAGCAGAGAGAGGTTTAGATAACGGTAATAAATAAGATGAAATAATTTTCCTGCCACTAACTGGTAAGTCAGAGTATCCTCTGCAACCACCACAGGTTTGCATAATCTACACATCTTTCTTATAAGCCTTGCCAGCTCGCTGTAGCAAGGCTATTTTAGGATTTAACAACACTCAGGTTATTGACCTAAATTTATACAGGCTCATCTGGAGCCATAACAGTCCATTGTGTGCCCAGGCCTGCTCAGGACGCCTTAATACACAGATTATTGACGCAATGAACTGTGACAGCTCCTATAGAGCTGTTATGGTTTATTGTAGCAACACCTACTCGGGGTCCCTTTAATGCGCAGATTGGTGACACAATAGACAGAAACAGCCACTACTTGGGGATGCATTATCCCACGGATCACTACATGACAGACCTCAATGGCTCCAGCCTCCCAACTTAACACAGCGAGCAGGCAAACATACCGAATCCCCAGGTTCCCAAATCCTGGGGAGCTGCGGGTGGACGGCCAAGAGGTGCAGGACCCAGCAGCACGGGAATGCTGCCCCCCTCTCCACCCAAAAAGGCTGGCTCCGAGAGGTGACATTTGTGGAAATAATTTGCTACTGAAAATAAGGATTTATAACGAAAGCCCCGGCGGGACCAAACTTTTAGCAAGAACAGCCACAGGCCTGCATTACAGATCAAGGCTAAAATCCTGTATGAGAAATACATGGAAATTAGCTAGAAAAAAAACAGGGTCCAATTTTCAGCATAAAAAAAAGAAAGGAAAACATTTTATGTTCCAAAAGAATGCAAAGAAAGTGAGAGCAAGAGGAAAGTGCACAAATATCTACATATCTCCCTTCTTTTCCACTTGAAGAACAAAAATAAACTTACGAGGCTGAAAGCTAAGCACGGTTTAAAGAAAGTCCCTTGTGTAGGGAGACCTCAGGCTGAGAAAGGGAAAATTAAAACATTAACACTAACCAAGTGTTCGCAAACAGCAGTGAACAGTTCAAAAAGCTGCAGCTGGCTTTCCACTATCGCATGCATCTTCCCCACTATTTACCAGGAGCTTTTTTTAACATTGGTGACACTTTACATCCAAAACTCCAGTTAAAAATAGACTGTTGGTCCTTCTGTTTTAATCGTGCAAATTCCATCTCCTCCTTTCCACCTCCCCGCACGCCTGCCGATCCCCATCCCGCTCCTCCTGCCCCGCCATCAGCTGTGGGGTGATGGAGGGGTGAGGGGAGGCTGCCTGGCCACAAGCCTGGGGTCCCCACTGCCGCCCCAGGACCTCACCCGACCCCAGGAGCATCCCTCTTTCATTTATTGCCAAAGCTGGTAACAGGCTTTATTTGCAAGAATGAAGGCAATGGGTCTGTTCTGTATCTTGATTTCCCTTCCCACCTGCTTTTTGTGGATGACATGAATCCAATGCTTTAAAAAAAATGCACCCAACACGAATGTTTTCGCTGTGGCCTTAAACCCTGCAATCAGCAGCTCAACTGGGAGCGTACAGAAAGAAATTCCTTTGTTATCCTGTAGCTACTTAAATGCTGAACCTTCAAAACCTCCTCGGGAAATAGGTCTGGTGAATGGCTGCCGCTACTGCAAGGAGCCTTGCACAAGAGAGACTTGAAAATCAATATCCTTCACCCAACTTATCAAATTTACCGAGGACATTTATACAGTATAATTAAATAGAAAAGAGATACAAATACAGAAGAGTATTTGCACGGCACTGCATAGCAATTGCATTATCTCTGGAACAGAGGACGCTTGGACAAAAAGGAGGGAAAACACCATATATCAACCAAAGAAGCCGCAAGGTGCATGAGGAAGGGGTCTGCTCTCATTGCTCACAGGGAATGTTTAACACTTAAGTACTTGAAGACAGTGGCAAAATATACATCAGCATGTACACCTAAGGCATTTCTGCAGGTCCTGTTCAGTCAGCCAAAATGATGCCACCAGAATTACGCTGGTGATGAATACGGTTCAAAACACTCAGTCACCTCTCAGGCTCGTGTAGGATCTCCAGCATGTGTTGGGGCACTTACCCCTCGCTGGTGTGGAAGCAAAGCAGACACTATTATGTTGGTTTTCAGCATATGAATGTACCAAATAAAATTGATTTTGCCCAGTAATCCACTTGGTAAGTCAGTGATGTTTTCCATAACCAGCAGCTGTCTCTGCAGACTCACACGATAAAATCTTCTATGCAAGGTGAAACCTGGGAAAGGCTGACTGCCAGCACAGGGCAAACTAAAACACCGCAGAAAAGGCAAACTAGATTATCTGGCTATTTGTTAAACAATTCTTCCCACAAGCGTTGTGTTACAAGCATGCTTTGTGAATGCTCCTTGCTTTCAGGTAGAGCCAAAGAAGCTGGCTCCTCACTCAAAGTCCCTACAAGCAGCACACTGCTGTAGATGCCACATCTCTCTTGCCATGTTGACCTCAAAACTAAAATAGCTCGGTGCGGCGCTGGACGTACGGCTCAGGTCTGAGTGCTGGTGAGTGAAAGGCAGGCGTGTTTGCAAAAGGCACCCAACCACAGGCTTTCTTCCACTTCAGGCTCAAAGGTTTGACCCTCATGGTTGCCTACAACAAGTAGGCATTGCATAATTACACTGACCAATAAAAATCAATATACAAGGTGGGCAGGATTCTTACCGCTCAGATGGAGAATGTTTAGGACGCAATAATTTTGTCCAACCAACGTGCTCAGGAAGACATCAGCAGATAACTTGCAAGATGGACTGAAAGGGGGCTGACAGAGGACATGCACCACTGAGCAGGGGCAGGTCACACCGTCCACTGCTCCCACCGCGTCTCAGCTGCCCCTGAAGCAGAGGTGCGCCCGTTCAGCAACATCCATCGCTGCTCCTTCCCCACATGCTGCTCCCCCCACTGCCAGGCTCCACGGGCAGAGGGGAAATCTCAGCCATCCGCTTTGCAATACACTCATGGGGAGGACTGAATATCAGGTTAAAGGCTTCTTTGTTGCTTCTCTTGTGTCTTGATGTGTTAACGTGAATCACACTCCACTCAATTCTGAGCAATCCTTTATTAAAAATGCCCATGAGTCATTTTCTCTAACCTTGAAACTATAAAAATGGTAACGTTTGGATAATACTCAGGAATTTTTAAGATTTTGCATACTTCTCTTTTTAATTGAACAGGAAAAGAAAAGTAACCTGACCCACAGAAAGAAGTTTTTTTTCCCTTATTTGTCCTGCACAGACCCACTGCTCTGGATAGAAATCACAACTCATGGAGTAAAACTTCTGAACATACTCCACTAAATACATATGAAGAGTAGAAAGAACAAATACAAAAGAAAACATCTCCTTAGGCAAAGGCCAAAAACCCAACAAGTGAGAAGCTGGGAACCTCTATCAACCTACATTCAGCACGGTATTAAGAAAAATGTCTATGAGGATGATTCCATTTACTTTAGATTAACATATATCCCCTTCCAGATGGTGTAACTCAATAACTGAAAATCATACTGGTATTTATTCGTACCTGCAGTGTCCCCCACCTGAAATCAAAAGAGTGAAGGACTTACTCTCCAAACTGAATGCCACTAACCCAGGAACGCAAGCTGTGCACCACACAGTGCAGCAAATCAACTAGCCCTCAAGCACCACAGCTGTGCTTTTTTCATCCCAGACATGGAGACACTTTGCCCTGTTGATGCCACCAGATGAGACACTACTGCAACACCAGCTTTGGAAAAAGGCTCTTCAACAACGTGCCACGGTCTCAGTGAATTCATGGCATGCATACCAGCCTACCTCCACGTTTCTCTCCTCCATTACCTCACTCCAGAGCTTGTTTCCATGGTCTCCGTGCAGGACTGGCAGAAGAAAGCAGGCTCTGGCCAGGAGCGCCAGCAAAGAAACTTCCTTCAGCTGCCTCCTGGATGAACTATGCATCTCTGATATTCTTAGACACACAAGTCATGCTCAGGCTTGCATGTCCCTTGGCCCAAACCAAATTAAAAGATGGCAGGAATGAGGAAGCTTTACTGCTTATTCCCACCACATTTGCTTCCCAAACTGCTTCAATTCCTTCACAGATCCCACCCAGCACCATCCGCAGCAGCAGATCTAGAGATGCGGCAGGGAAGACCACGTGGCAAAAAAGCAACACCCAGGTGATATCCAAGCAGAGCTGCCTGTGACAGAGCTGAGATCACTCTGACTCCGTTGAGCAGGACCAAGACCCATGGAGTAGCAGAGAAGGCACCAGCAGGTGCCGGGCTGGCTGCAGGAACGCAGGGAGCACTGAAGGGAAATCACACTCATGGTTTCCTCAGCTCCAACCTCAGCTCCGGCACTGCCACCCTTTTAATGTTTGAGCTTGGAGGTGACTCCAAGATCCCTTTCATTCTGCTCAACCACCACAAACTGGGATAAGGGCAATGGACTTACTGCTCCAGCCGTGGGGTTGCAAGTCCAACCTGTGTGAGGACTGCTAGGAAAAATATTATAAAGGGAAACTCATTTCCCCCGGGCTGCCTGATACAGCCCATCAGAGGAAACACCTGCCATTCTCCACAGAGGACAAAAATGAGGAGGAAGTGGTTGGTCCATCCAGAGAAAAGAAAGTCAGAAACATTAAAGGCACATGGGTCCTGACCAAGGCAGGAGACCCACTTCGGCAGGCGGGTCTCAGCAAAACAGGTTAAAAAAGCAGTTTTATAGACTGCTGAGTATGAAAACGGCAGCAGCCCACTTGATGAGGTCAGGGACTGAAGTGGCCTACGGTACTTTTAAGAGAAAACATCTGTTCGTGTTAAAAGGTCAGCGGGAAATGAATGCTATTTACTTTGTCCTTATTGGTTAGGCCACCGCTCCTCGAAAGAGAACCACACATGGCTTAACTTAGCAGCGTTCATGACAGGATGAAAGCCCCGTGGCGGCCGTCCCACTGGCTGCCCACCTCGGTGCACCCAGGAACCCCCAAAGCGATCCTCAGGAGAGGGCTGAGGGCGCCTTTCCCCACACGGGGTCCCCGCGGGCAGCCCCGGGGACCCCCCGCCGGCTCCCTCCTTCCTCACGACCGTCACCCCGCACGCTTCGGGGCGGGGAGGGAAAAATCCTTCGCGCCGCCTCAGGAACAAGCCGTTAAAATAAATCCGTCAACATAAAAGCGAAAAAACAAGAAGTTTCTTCTGAAAAACAGGAAGCGTTAGGTACATAGCAGCTTAAAATAGCGCCTGCTTGATTTGTTGACAAAACGCGGGCCCCGAGGGGTCATGCCTTTTTATATTTTTTATTTTTTATTTTTTTTATTTTTTTTCTGGACAGCCAGGCTCACCTCCCCGGCTGCCCAGCGGCTCGCCTGCCCGCCGGCAGCAGCCTGGCGCTGCTCCCCACGGCCGCTCCACCGGCCGGAGAAGGTCGATGGCGGCGGGCCCGGCCACGCTTCCTGTGAGCGGCACGGGGGATCCCACAGGAAACCCTGACAGAAAACAACCACCGCTGTGAATCAGGGCTCACTCGAATAAACAGAGGGAATATTTAAGGCTGGTACCCCCTCGTTAAAACTCAGTCTGAAGTTTTAGGCTCATAGGAAAGCGGTTTCGAACTTTCTGGCTTCCCAGCTAGCTCTTTATGCGTAGGAAAGCGCAGCGTTGGCCTGGCAGGATGAGCCGCCACCGCCTGAGGACACGCTTAGAATGATAAGGCTCTGATCCCAAGCCCTATGTCGACAAAAAGTTCATAACCAAGAAATTACAGGACGGCGCCTTCTGCAGAACAGAAGAAGGAGGAAATTTTACACTCCAGCTTTCCATCTAGTTTGTGTGACATGTTCCTATCGCTCAGTAACTCCCCAGTTTGGGCTCTGCCTCTCCTTCCCCACAATGCACCCGGCCCTCCTGATTCAGTCTGCAGAGGTGGAAAGCAGCAGCTTTTTTTGTCTTAATAAAAAACCCCGCCAACATTAACACAAGACCAACGCTCTCAGATGATCTAATGCAGACTACAATGACTGTACCGAAGCGCAGGTCGAGATACTATCCCTTTCCACAAACCCCGATCTACAGACCAAGGCCGCCCACGAGTCCTGCCTGCCTGCCTTCTCCTCATACCACACAACACACCGCACCAGACACGAAGGGGCCCCTATCGTGAATGGCTAGTTATTGCACCACATTAAATTATTACTCAAATTAAGATTTGTGGGTTTTCCCCCAGCCTAACAATACGCCTTTGACAGCAGCGTTGAGGAGCAGCAGTCTAGCTCCATGTGCAATTAGGCCAGCATGTGGACCTTATTGCTAAGGACTCTCATTTGATTTCCCGCACCACCAACTGGTGAGAAGTTTTCAAGTCTAAATACAGAAGAATTAGATCACTCTTTGGGGTGGTCGCATCTGGGGTTGGAAAACCAGATGGAGCGCGTTTTTCCGAGTCCTTTGTAATTGAACCAGCACACAAAGTTGCTAGGAAGCAGGCAAATACAATCACCGCTTTGGGGCAGCCTGCAACAGACTCGGTGCCGTGTCTGCCAACACTCGTAGGCACCATCTTAAGTGCTAGCAGTGAAGAATGGTCTCACGGGCTGGGGTTTATAAAATATCGCCATGAATGTGGACCTACTGCAAGCAAGCAGGAGCTCTGTGACTTCTGAACATAAACACCTGCACCCACAGTCTTCTCTCAGTGCCACCCAAGGAACCTGGGAGATGGACAATTTCTTCAGTTCCCTAAAAATGCAACGCTCTCAAGAGTAGGCTATGAAATTGGGGAATGAAGCGGGGGGAGAGAGAGAGGAGGAGGGAGCAATAAGGAAGCATTTCAGCACAGAAAACCGACCAAGTACAGAGATGGCCACCACGCGTGCCATTGTGTCCTGCAGGCTGGATAGAGCCTGTGATGGAACAAGCCAGCTCTGGAGAGGCCAGCCACCGCAGCCAGCTACGGCGGCCGCTTAAGGGATTTGCTTCTGGCAAGGCCATATTGCAGGGCTTCGGGAGTGCCTCATGCCGGCAAGTGTCCACCCTGGCTCTGCATGCAGCACCAGGTATACCCATGGGATCATTCCCTGAGTGGGGACTGAGCTATGAATGTTTTCCTTCCTGGGGACCAGGAAGATGCATCTGTCAGAGCACACAATGGTCGTAAGTCTTTCCTCATCAAAACATGCTTTGTAGACTGAAAAGAGCAAGGGATGAAGTGGTTTCAATCAAAGTTTGGCCAGCAGCATTGCATCACACACAGACAGATATACGGCCTAAGAGGACAAGTAAATCCGTATCTCTGCAGCTACCTGGGACCTGTCTGGGAATCCCCACCTCCACTACATCTAACAGGTTGAACAACAAATTCTTGCACTGCTCCACCATTTCCAGCGAGGCGAATGGAGAAAACCAGCTGAAGGAACCCATCCAAATTTTCTGATGCAGCCTTCATTTCGTTTCAGCCATCTAATATGCACCAGCACGGCAGTGTCCTGCCCTGCTTGGCTATTTGGAGTGATGGCTGCAGGAACATGGAAGCCAACAGCTATGCTGGAGAGCAGCGTCTGCTGCTTGTGAGTCCCTGGCACTTCTTCACGCCTCTCCTCTGCACAGGGGCAAGAGTCTGGTGGTCCAGGAGCTGCTCTAAATACATGAGTGAGCCCTGAGCCGGGGGGTATTTCCACCCTGGAGCCAAACAGTATTGGTATGGACTGCTCCAAAAAGGCATAGACTTTGCCAGGGAATGGCTGCTTTAGAGACAGAAAAGGCATCTGTTTTCCCTGGTGCTTAACCATGTGCTGGGTTTAAAAACCTGTGGGTTTAAAGACCTCCTTATCAGCAGCTAACACAGAGCACGGCTCCCCATGGCACAGGAAGCATACCAAAACCCCACTTTCCTTTCCTGCTTCCCTCCCCGTCCCCCCTTGGAACTCAGAACATGCAATAATAAAGTCACAAGTCAAACCATAATAACGAGGTGAAGAGAAATTCCTCCACCAAGTGCTGAGTTTGCAACTGGAGGAGCACTAGCAACCGGCAGCTGCCCCGCACGACATCCCTTGGGCAGGGACAGCGGGCAGGTGGCGAGGGAGGGCTGCGCCTGCCCCTCCCACCAAATATCCTCAAAGCACAGCAATTTGAAAATCAATTAGTAATTCAAGACTAAGCAGAACACTTTTAAATAAATTTTTGGGGACTTTTTAAGAAGGAAGCAACAAGTAGAAAAAGAAATAAATGTCTAGAGTCAGCACTTCATGACTCAAAAGAATACATAAATGACTCATTCTTATGAACATGGCCTGCATATAAACATTCACCCCAAAAATAATCCTCTGTGCAATACCAAATCAGAAGAGCAAGGAGGATGGTAGGGAGATCAGAGAGATTACTGGTAGAAAGAAGAGGCCCTACAGAGAAATTCCCCTTGGAGAGCACACACAAGCACCTGGCTCTGCTGCTTTATCAGTTTTTTGTTTTCTAGACAGTCCACATGTTTTGTGCATGAAAACACAGTAACTTTGCAGTAGGCTTTTCTTTTTGCAAACTGAGAATTGTTGGCATTTTGAATTGGTGTTTGAGGAGTACTCTGCTTTTTAAAGGGTATTATTTAATAGGCGTTTTAATCTTAGAAAAATTAAAAGCATATTTTCCTTTGAAGTCGCAAAGCTGACACCTTTGGTATTGCATTTTTCACATCCAATTCTATGTAGGCTGGACTTTTTCTTCTCAAGCTGGTTTTAGCCACGCCAGCCTTCCTTTCCGCATCCATATTTCTGCTGCCTAAATATCTGTGGGTATAATGCAAGTTACACAGCTACACCAGACCCACTTTTCCAACTGCGGCTACAATGAAGGCCTCCACAGCCCTGGAGCATCTGGAGCCACTGGGATTTTTGAAATAACATGATAAAATATCTGGGTGACTACACGGCCAATTTTAAGCAGCCAATTTGAAATTTCTGGTTGGTAGCGTGCCAAGGGAGTGCAAGGTTCAAAAGCTGGCCATCACACAATGTGTTTCACAATGAATTCGGACTGTTTTTCTAACCCAGCTGTCTTGTTTAAAAACCAATACAACCCTCCAAGGTATACAAATAATTAATTTCAACCCAAGCTCTAAAGCAGCAGTTCCCAAACTTTCTTTCCTGGCTGCGACCTCATTTTACAGACCAGTAACTCTGTGCAACCCCAAACAGCAGAATAAATATTGGACAAAATGAAATTTCTGTCAGGCTCACGACCTTGTTCATAACTTTCCAGAACTTCATTTCGGGGCCATCACCCCACTTTGGGGACTGACACAGACATAACACAAATGATGTTCGAACCACAGACCCACCTACAGACACGAGCCAGTGGCACTCGAGGAGCCACCAGTGGCTCCAAGGCCTTAAATGGGAGACCAACACCCGAAATACAAGGCTCAGGAGCTTCGTGCACCATCCCCGCTCATCCTTTGCAGTCCCAGGCTTACCTTGGAGACCTCTGTGCTGCTGCAGCAATGGCAAGGAGGGTGCCTCAAAACAAAACCCTTACTTAACCCACAGGTCCAACAACGTCCGTGGGATTTTGCCCGGCTACACCCAAACCCACCCCATGGCCCAGCCTCTCTTCAGCCAGTTTCACAAACAGCAAAAGGCAAAATGTGGATGTTACTTAACAGCATCATAAATAAATCCCCTTCAAATTACCTCCCTTGGTATTTTTTATTGCTACAAGACAAATTTTAGCTTTAGGGGAACTACGCTGCTTTTTGTACACTGCTGAGGATGCAGTCAGTTTACAGACATAAATTACGAAGTAAAGTGACCTGCTACTGCTATGTAAATCTGGTAGCAGAAGCTAAGATTAGAATTAAGACATTTTCAGTTCCCAGATCAGATCCTACACAATTATAGGCTTGCGGCCAACTGTACAAATGGGACCTTTCTAGGCTGGGTATCAGAGACCAGAGAGGGGAAAACAAACAACCAGAATAATTTCAGAAACACTTATCTCCTCATCTCTAGCCCGAAGTTCATGAGTTTGGCATCATCCCTGATGGTGGTGACTTACAGAATAAAAAAGGCAACCAGCAAGTTTGTGCAGAACGGAGGGGTAAAGCGAGGCAGATCCTGGGGACAGATGTTTTTTGCCATCTGCCGTCTTTTTGACTTATATTTTAAAAGATGAGAAATCCCCAAAACGGTTTAACTGGCAGGTTGGATTGTGAGCTGGAGCAGCACGGTCTGCAAAGCAACATTCCCTCTGCACACACCCTGCTTCCCAGGCCTGCAACCTGAACGTTAAATATTAGGATATTCCCACACGTGTGCAGAAAACCAAGGGTAAAAATTTAGTCCTTTGGCTCCCTATTGCTGTTAAAATTAATTGCCACATAAAATTGCTGATTCCTACCAAATGAAGCTATACAATTTATCAACTCAAGGATAGAGCAAACTCACTAGTGGTTTAAATACATTACCTGAGTTATTACTAAATTTCGCACCAGTGACAGTTTTATGGATAATGTAGGTTTTACAAATTCATTAGTATGGGACTAACTTTCAAAGTAAACAAAGACATTAAACAAACATCGGAATACTGAGTTTACACGCAAAATAGATTTTCCTTTCCTCTCCAAAGCCATGCTGGGACACTCATAGGAAAAATATGAAAGCCGCTCTGCCACAACACTTCGTGAAGGGAAAACGTGGCTGTTTGTTAGCATCCGAGTCAGCGAGGGCTGAGCTCAAACCCGTATTCTTCCCTGCCGCTGACCTCATACGTAGCAGGTCACTCGTTGTGCTTCTGATTCAGCCTCCCCAGGCTCTTAAATTTTTGAAGCATCATTTCTATACCACAGAAGGAGACTGGATGTGCTCCAGAGCCCTTTGCAGTCCGTGGCATCTTTCCATTGATTTCAACGGTCTTTAAATCAATGACGTTACATTGCTTAATTAAAGAGATGCTGTCATCTGGAATCTACTCCATTGCAACCAAAGTTAAAACCAGTTTCAGGACCAATGCCTGGGTGAATCCCCCTGCCCTTTTCCCATTTTCCCTCGCAACTGACATAGGAAATACCTGCCAAGCTGACACAGGACCTGAATGCATGGGAGAAAGAGAAAAACTGCATCTATTTGACTTGCTGTCAAACTATAGGAGACACTGAAAAAAAGAGGAAAAGCATTTTTCGATCTTTCTTAGAACTTACAACAAGAGACGTTGAAAACAATTTCAGAAGGAAGTAAAAAGTTTAAGCTGATACTGCTTCTTCTGTGAGAAATCTTATGATGGAAGTTGTTTTAACCCATACTTGCTGGAAGAAATGACTAACATTGCTATTAAAAAAAAGAGATTGTAGGAAAAAAAGCTGTTTTTCTCCACTTTTCCATTCTGTTTACTCTGTGCATTTATCACCAGCATGTGTAGAAGCAGTCTCACTCTTTCCCCCGTGCAGGCAGTGAGTTAGTCACACTTTCCCCTGTTGTGTAGCTCCTTTAGTCAGCAGCAGGGAAGTGATAAAGATGAAAAAAACTAAACAAAACCAGGAAAACGCAATTGTAAAAAACATAGAAATTAGCAGGAGGTCCTTGTAGGGAAATGTAATATTCAAATCGATTTCGCTTGCTTTAATTTAGGAGATTGCAATCTGGAAAGGAGCTCCATGCCTCTCCACGCAGCCTTTCCTCCGAAGGAAGCACACGTAGAGTGTAGGAGAGGAGGACAAGGATAGAGCAGAGGCAGTGTATGGATGTGGGAGCGGAGCTAATAGGAGTCCCTGGTGCAGAGCTCCAGGACTTGCAACGCTGCAAACAGAGCAGGCTGTGAGCAACGGGGGAAAGGTCTCCGAGCCCCAGCACCTCTTTACTGGCAGGGTGAGCCAGGGAAACCCCTCGGTCCCTTCTCCAGCCTCCCGCTCCCCACATTCACACTGGGAGAAAGAGGCAGGACATGGAGCCAACCTTCATACGCTTGCCAAAACCTCTCTACATAGCGCCGTAGCTGGAAGATAACATGATAATCTGCTTCACCAGACATGGCAAAAATGTTTGTTAGCTTTCAGAAACTGAGAGAGAAATTGCTACCAGAAAACAGACTTTGTAAAAACCAGAGTAAGTCACAGCTTCCAACCCTAGCAGTGCATTCATTTATGCTCACCAGGTGTCAAATAAATAGCCTGCAGCAGGAACAGCCCAAGTTTTGTGACCAGCGTAATGTAATTATGCACTGTTGCTTCGTTCTTGGGGGTCTACTTATTTAAAATGCATTAAAGAAATAAATCACTGCTGATTGTCCCATCCCCCTTTCCTTTTAAGCTAGGCTGGGGCAATAAATCTATAAAAAGAGTGACTCCTGTTTTAAATAAAACAAACAAAAGCAGTAACAATGGGAGGCTCCTGAACTTTATTTCCAAAGTCACAGCCTCGCTTATTTTTCCATTAAATTATTTACTACAATAGATACATGAAGTGGCAAGGATACCAAATGACCCTAATACACCTCTGCAAAATTATCATCCGAAACCATCTGGAACCACGGTGTTCTGGCAGCCAAATGGTTTTCGAGTCTTGGGACTTACCCTTGACTATAAAAAATGGAGTGGTCACAGGCAGAGCAGCGGGAGGCTGAGCCTTCACATTTAGTAGTTGCAAATCTGCGCTGACCTGCTCTCGTGCAACGTAGAAGAGACAAGGCAGAGTCCTGCCTCGAAGACTCTGCAGACGCAGACGCCCACTGTGCATGACCAGAACTGGCTCCAACCCTGCAGAGAGGCTGCTCGCGGCAGCACGGGCGTCCAGCGGCATGCAGGATGAACACCAGCGAGTTCAACCAGAATCCAGGGAAGAAAGGACTCATTTATAGATGCCGTGAGCTGAAGCTGTTAGCTTGATTACAGTTTCACCAACATGTGTGCGTGTGGGTGCACATACATCCAGTCATGCCTCTAAATGATGGGGTTGATGTTTCAAGGTATCCAGGAGATGGAGGAAGAAAGAGGGGGTGAGGTTGTTTCCGCCTCCACTGCACCGCAGTTTTGGGGAGCAGCACAAGGTGCAAGTCCCATCACTCTGATCCAGGGCTGCCCGCACCATCCTCCTGTCTCCCAGCTCAAAACATGTTACTGGAAAGCATCCTCCTGGCTCCGTGAGGGCAAGGATTGGGCTTAAATTATCACCAAATGGTATCACACTTCTACATAAAACCAACAAAACCAAACCCAAGATACTCCCAACGCAGACGCCAGCCAGCTGGGGTTTGGAAATGATTTAGCCCACGCACAGATAGGCCTTCCCAACATGAACAGTCCTGACCTCCTTCTAGGAAAGCCCTAAGTCACCAGCAACACAACCTGAAACAAAACCACTTACAAACGTGCTTGTAGAGAAAAATGCTTCTCAGATACTTCTTTCCTGCCCTGACATTAGTCATCAACCTCCAGAAGTATACTACATTGACTGAATTGAGCCTGGCCAGGCACTTCCGTCAAATATTTAAAGAAAAAATGGCCAGCAAGAGGCTGAGCAATCTCATGCGACCGTTTCTATCACTGACACAAATCTTAATTCTCTAAGGATCGTCTCATATGCCAATGGGAAGCTCAGTAAGGGATGAGGTTTTTAATCTAATCTGCTTTCAAAATAATTTTGTTGGCATTGATTGTGCTGAACTGTATCTATGGGAAAGAATTTAAAGTAAGAGCAAATACATACATATATGACCCAGACAAGTAAGTGTCTCTTATCATTACTGTTAGCTGATAATAACGAAGAACAACAGCCTCAATATTAACGTTACGTAAAATTACCTCGTCTCAGGAGCCGGCACACAGCTGTGTTTTTAAAAATTATGCCGACATACACAATATTAAGCAAAATTCTCAAAAGCGGCCTGGATTTAAAATTCTTTTGCTTGACTCTGCCCCTATTCCCCTAGAAAACAACCCCTAAAATCTCAGCTGTCTGCAAGCCCAGCTGTTTCCTGGCTTTTCTATGCAAATTGTTCTCCCTGGATTTTATTGTGTGCATGTATATGTCTCTTAAAATGCACTCAAGTTTGAATTAGGGGCCCTACTTCCATCAAAGGGAATTCTTGTAAAATAAGCTTCATTCTCACAGTATCTGACATGGAATTATTATCCCATAACTCACGGGTGTCCTAGTGGTTCTGTATTAAACATGGCCCCGAAAAAGTCCCAGTGGGAAAAGCACATGAAAGGACACGACGAGTCATGCAAACGTTAACCTGCAAAGCAAGGAATCTCACATCTCCTCGCCAACCTGCGAAGCACTTAACGTGTGTCTGGGTGAGGACATGCCTCTTGCCTTACTTCTGAATTTTTACCTATCAGGATTAACTAAACACCGATTACATTTCTGTGTAATTAGGTAAATTAAAACTTAGCTTAAAGCAGGGAACACTTTCTTTTCAATTCCAATCAAAACCATTTACTAAATTCTCAGTTTGATATTGGCATCTCCCTCCAGCATGACAAATTCAGAACCATTACTGTATGACAGCAGGAAAACCAGAAAGTAAAAGTTACTGCGGTAGCTGCTCAGAAAGCTCATAAACGGTTACCTGAAAATGATGAGATTTCTGCTGCCGGTTTTCACGCATTTTCCCTCCCCAGTTTCCCACTGGCTTTCTGGCTTCCTCGCATCACACTGAATGCAAAAAAAGAGACTCAAATGGTAAAGAGTTACCCAAGCTATTCCCCCCCCACCCACCAAATCTGCTATTAAACTGCTTCAGCCGAATGCCCTACCATCCACAGCGGTGACGGTTCCCAACCATCCGTCTTCACTGACCTTTTGTTCAGAACGTGCTTGAGTTTTGTTTCCAACAGAATTGTATGCACGTTGCACAGCCAACACCCGCAGAAACTCCCGAAACCTAGAAATACCTACGATTCTTGAAGATTCTTTCAAAAGACCGAAGATTCTTTAACCAGCTGTGCCTACTCAGCTCACCCTACAAAACAGCATTCGCTACCACCCCTCTCATCTGGGTAGCCAAGGCTGCGCTGTATTTCAAAATACATATAATCCTGTATCATCAGCAATGAAATAGTCTAATTCATCTTATTTATCAAATTCCAGCCTTAGGCCAAAGTATTTTTACGGTCAAACCAGAAAAACCATTAGATTCATAACAACTGCTGCCCTAACGCGCTGCTTCGGTGCCAGCCTGAAGAGTTTTCTTACATGGGGCTTGAATATTTTATGCGCAGACTTTGCAGTATCTGACACAAATACTGTCCTCGACTGCAGAAATGAACTTGCATGATATTCACGCTTCATTCACTATGCACAAGTTGCAAATGTGCGGACACCATCCGAGGGCAGAATCTGCCCCGCGCTGTTTAGTAACTAAATGGTAGTCTGTGGTAATAAAATATTTACTATGCTCTACACAATACTGCAATTGAATTGATGTACTTCCTCCCCTATCCATCAGAGTACACTGAAAGCCCTCTTTAACTTCTACTCTAAAAGTCTCAAATTACACATCTTTATTTTTCTTACAGATTTTCCTATAGGACTGTGTATCTGCAAGGAACCATTTGGCAGTTAAGGCAGCTTACCCAGAAACGCAGAGTGGGGTTTTTTTTTCTCCCTGTTGCCTTAATTTCTCTGGAAAGACATCCCTGGCAGACTGTTCAGAATCAATTTCCTAAATACAAATATAAGCCCACAAAATACAATGAACGGAGCAAAAAGCCACACCGCACTTCGTTACCCAGTGCTGTACCAGTCTCCAAAAGAATCCATCATGCGGCAGCAGAGGAAAATAATAAAAGCTCTGTCTGTTATGATTGCTTAACCCTGCTGCCCAATGCAGACCACTGACACCCTCCTCCCCTCCGCCGTGCCATGGCGATGTTCCTGTTTCAGTGCCCTCAGAAATAGCTCAACAAACTGGGAACCCACTTGAAATGGCCGTAATTCCTGCCGCCACTGATAAGGCAAGGCCAAGCAACAGAGAGGCGGCACCAGCGAGATCCTTGGTTTGGGTCCCTGCGAATTGGCAAGGGGAATGCAGAGGGATGCTCATCAAAGAGCTCGGTGTCCTTCGAGTCGGGGACCTTTCAGAAAACCCGCGTTGCAGAGAGCGGATGGGGTTGCTGGGAGGCGAAGGATCACACCCTGCCCTCCCTCAGTGGGTATGTTGCTGTTGGCACCAAAACAGAGTGACCTGCAGGGGATGCAAGGAATTGAAATGGAAAAACCAGGAAATAAAATGTAAAAAGTGTATTGTGAGCAAGTGATTGAAGGAAGTAGCAGAGCCCTTAACAAATTGGTTATTTGTCTGGTTAGCTGATGCAAAAGTGGAACAGGAAATTAATTCAATATGCTGCAGACTTACATTCCACTTTTATTTTCTGGGGTTTTTTTCCTTTTTTTCCCCCATATATAAATACATATATATATATATATATATGTAAAGCTCAAAAGCAAAGTATTTCTGGGCAAGCTGGTAATTGAAGCTCATGAGACTCCAATTAAAAAGATCTAATCATTATTAGAGCTAAACTACAGACAGGCTTGGAAATGAAAGAATAAAATAAGACCGGTTAAGGAGAAAAGACCCTCTTCAGAAAGCATTTGGCTGCCAGCAGTTCCTGATTTGTCGAAAAATATCCCAAACCAATAGGTAATACCATTACACTCATATAAACCTTTATGAACAAGCTACCACTCTCTGTGCCTTACAGGATATGGCGGCTTGCCAGTAATTTTGCTTTAAATATGAAAATGAATATCAAATCCAACTTTCTAGATATAATAATGGTGTGGGAGATTGATGGTATCACTATGCTGCACAATGACTATTTAAAACACTTTTGGCTGCACTTACAAAGCTCCAGTGACCTCCACAACTATAGAAACTGTATGTAGTGCTAGGAGGAAATAAAATTAGCGATTCACAATGAAGAACTAAAGCAATCCAGCGTTTTTCAAAGAGGTACTGACTGCAGTTAGCACTTCTGCAATGACACTGGCACACAGCATTGTGTTTAGAGAAGGAAGGAAGAAACACTCCGAATTTCCATAAATGAAATGTCCGCTGCCGAGGCGGCACGAATGGTACTGGGGGTGCCAGGGAATTGAAGCACAATGGAAACAGATATCTAGTTACCAGGAAAGTCAAGTTCTCCTAAGCATCGTGGGGAATGTCACTCCCCCACTACATGGTCACATCACACGAGTGGGCAGTAAGAAGATGGCAAAAGGCAACAAAGAAAGACAAAAGCGAATGAAACCGAAGGAAGAAAATAGGAGGAGAAATGAGGAGCTGAGGCTAACGCTGAAGGCAGAGTGGATGGAGTAAGAAAAGCCAGAGAAAGACTCACAAAGCAGAGGAGGCACCCCCATCACACCTACTGCTGACTCACACATTTTGGGTTACTTTCATTATTTCTTTCATTATTCCGGCAGCATCTGGCATCTGCCGCTGAGATCAGAGCTGTGTTGTGCCAAGCGTGAATCAAGACCTTTCTGCTCATGAGCTGAAAATCCAAACAGACAAAAGGGAAAACAGAGCGAGGGACCTCACCAGTCCTGTCTGGTGTGGCCAGGAGCCGCGGCAGCAACAAAACCTGTCCGCTTTGCACCCAGTCACCATCTTGGTCATGTGGGGAAGACACAGCATATCTATTTTTTTTTTTTCTATAGCAAGAGCAGATTCTTTCAAGTGGTTATTAAAAGTTCTCAGGATACGTCTGCCCTCAGTAAGGATGGGTTGGGTGTTTGGGTTTGTCAGGCACCATCTCTGCATTTGCTGCTGTAAGAAATCAGGGAGGTTTCCCTGTGGACCTGCCCCCAAGGGCTCAGTTATTCCTGCATGAGTCCACAGGTCTTCTGTGAACCTACAGAGAAGCTGCAAGGAACCTATAGAAAATGGCAAGGAACGTGATTGAAGGGCACAGCCCAACTTTAACAGGCAGCAGCTACAACCCACTTCTTACACTGCCATCGGGAACCAAGCAGGCTCTTCCAAGCATCCAGGTGTATAACAGTGCGGATCCACAGCCAGCATTTAAGCTCATTTCACACCCATCAGGCTACAATAATCCTGGGGCTGAGGCTCCCAGGCTTGCCCTCAGACTGACTTGCACCCTCCGGGCTCTGTAGCTTCAATTAACTTGTGGCTATAAAAAGTCAGGAGAGCATTCCTCTTGTATTGTGCCACGGAGCTCTGCAGAACTAATTATTTTGCAAATAGAGCTCTAAATCATTAACAAAAAATGTTGACTGTAGCATCTGTAATCATTATTTGGCCCATTACTTAAAAAGCTGGATGCAGTAAATAGGATAGGGAAGAGCTGGTATTACACTTCCAGAGCTCAAGAACATGGGATGTCAGAAAGTGAGCACTGCCTATAACCATTACACTTGAGCTCTATGAGTACTTTGTAATCAGACCAATACAATGAGTCCTTCATCCCCAAGCACCTAAAAACGAGCCAGATATCATTAAAAGAATGAAAATACTGTGGTATTTTCTCCTAGGCCTTTTTTCTTTTCTTCCTATTCGTTGGAACATTCATAAACTTACATTTTTACATTTCCCCATTAGATTTCTTAGATAAATATTTTAACTAAGTCAAAATATCACAACTTGAAATGGGGATGACTTTTCTTTATTTACTTTCTTCCACGCCGGCTGCCAGCTCTGGGAGTTGTTCTTTCCAACAGCAGCTGCTGCAAAACACCCTACACGTCCCACCGCTCTTCCCTCCCGCGGGCAGCCGAAGGCACACAGATGAGTCCCACCACCACCTCAGACTCCAGAAGAAGCATTTATAGCAGGGTACCACTTGCACGTGGCCACCTCCATGCCATCTCCAGTGGCACCAGAGTGCAAAGCCAGGCTTGGGAGGCAACTTCCGACGAGAACCTCGTCGCGTTGCCCTTACGACAGCCAAGCAGAGCGCTCTTGTGGCAGTTTTGCTGCCGTCAGAACCGAGTACCCAGATGCCCATCCTCCATCCTGGAAAAATGCGTGCCTCTCTCAGGCTTTGGCAGCAACTGTGATCTAAAGCATATCTGGAGCGGCCATGTGCTGAAGCACCGACCATCGGGAGCTGTGCGAAGCTGCCCCCCTCACTGGCAGACAATGACACGGGCAGTTTATCCCTGGCTACTTGCTGCATGACTACAGGCTAGCTGCTGCAGCACACACAGATGTGCTCCATCAAGTCCAAAAGGATAATCCAGAGCTCCAGCATATAGACACCAAGTTTATGGCTGAAGTATTACCAAGGAACGACGCCCCCAAGGCAGACGCCCCACAGGAACCCCGGGCTCTGCGGCTGGAGGGATCTCACCGACCGACTCCTTTGGGCCATGAAGTTTGAGAAACTTCACCCTTCAGTTGAATATGAGCTTTATTTTAAATTCCAGCCTAAACTTATCATGTGCTGGCTAGCAGCACAGGCAGCATCCCAGGCAGGGTGTGCTGGGTCTGCGGAGGCATTAGTAACACCCCTCTCTGCCGATTCCCTGCCTGACGCACGCATCTTTTCTTCGTGACTCGCCCCACGCCGGCAGCTAACTGACATCCTCTTATCAAACATTTCTTGTTTGCCTCCACACCTCAATTATTTCTTCCTCTCAGAGCTTTTCTCCAGCCTCATGTCCTCACCGTAGCCGTGTTATCCCTTCCCTTCTTGCCTGATCAGGGGTTCTGTGCTGGCTCCTCTCCAACTCTGCTCTTCAATGCAATCAATTCACTTAAGAGCCTGGCAAGCTGGTTTATGAGGGTTTTTTCCCATGTCTGTTTTACACAGTTTCAAAGCAATGAGAAAGAAAAAAAAAAAAAAAAAGACATTTTTTCCAGTATGAAGAATAAAAATCTTACGTTGCGGCAGCTTATCTTGCACATAAACAGGGCACTTTTGGGAAATAATGAATACAAAAGCTGGCATGGCAAAGCAGTGCATGATGGAGGTGCATGGAAAGGAGAGAGAATGGAAGTGCAACTTCCTTACCTGCCTCTAAGGAAAGATGCCAAATGAGCCAAAATGAAAGAGAAAGAATTAACTTCTCTGACCTCTCTGAACTTTGACACAGAATTGCAAATGAATTAAATCTCCTACTTCTGTTTTTAAACCTTTACCTTCGCTATGGAAAAAAAAGGGGGAAAAATGAAGGTAAATGGAGTACAACATACAAATACAAGCAGGCAGTGCTAACCAAAGCGGTACGCTGTTAGCTTGCAATACTGGGTATACTGGTCATAACCAGAGCTACACACCCAACACAAAAAAATAGAGAAGAGACTGTCCTTGTGCTCATTAGACCGTTTTATAGAAAATAACCACACCTTCTTGCAATCACTAAGCTTAGAGAGACTTGTCTCCAGTTTACCACTGAAACGAGACGGGCCATGCCCACGTGTGCCGCAAGGTCCCTGCGGCCAGGCTGGCCACCGTGACACCCTGCCCCGTGCCACCGGCCCCGAGCTGCGAGCCAGCTCCCCCTGCAGCAGCACTACTCTTCCTACCGCTGGCGTAGCCATTAAAAGGGTTTTTCCCTGCGGTTAGTTTATATGCTCCAGCTCATTAACATCTCCTAATACCAGAACTTGAGGCTAATTAGGCATGGCAATCCTGAGGAACATATTCTCCGTTCATCTTCCCAAAGCAGGATGCTCCTTGGTGGCCCAGCTGTAGCTCCACATGCTACCATGAGGGTATCACCCTGGAAATAAAAATACTCCAGGATCCCACACATTACCCAGCAGGGATCCCGTACTTGTTAGTTGATGGCACAGTTTACAGGCTGTTTTGCTTAAAAACTGGAAGCATCTCTGTCATCAAGGCAGATTCCTGCTCAGCAGCCTCAGGGAATCTCCCCAATAGTTATCAATACCCCAAGGCTTTCATAATAAAAGCTACTGACTTGAGAACAAAGGGGAAAAGTGATTAGAAAACTTTGGAGACTTAAATAAAAAGCATGTGACAGATCAATGCTAGTGGGAATTTTCTCCCCGTGGCTACAAATGCACAGGAGCAAACAGCCTGCGGGGTCTGAAACACGCTTCACACACATGAACTACTCCTAGGAGCAAGCTGTCCATCTACACATCACCTAAGAGTAACAGCCACTACAGCAACAGGTACCCAAGGAACACCGGAAGACGAACAATGGGAGCTATGATCAACTCCAACCCCTTGTTTAAGCACAGGAGCTCACAAAACCTGGTTTCCCACGTCTTCTGGACCACACAAATGATGACCCAAGCTTGCCCAGAACTGGGACATTTTAAAACTGCCTTTGCCCATTGGATGCCTCATGTTGTAGGGTTTTCTCCAGTGCAAACATTTCTGTGGTTGTCTTCCTCTACCTGTTTTCGACGAAAATCACCTCCAATGCCTTCACCCTGGGTCTGCTTAAAAATGCTCCAAGGGTTCACCAGTTGTGAAGGAAGGTGGCACTGGCTAAACGTCTCCGGTCACCATTTCAAATTCCCGAAGCCTTCATTTCAACATCTGCTTTTTATATCTAAAGGCAGCGATACATAAAAAGCATCTTTTAAATAACTACAGCAAAAGGTACATACAGATATCGTATTTTCATCCTGAAGCACCTCATGAATGCACACATAATGCTGAACTTTGCCAATCACTGGAAAACAGGGACCTCTGAGGAATTAAAATGCAACTACAGACAGCACAAAGGATGACTTCATGCCTTTCTGCTCTTGAGAAAATGTAGCATCTTCACTGATGATGAGAAGAACAAATGGAGGAGCTGCGTCCACAGGTGAGGATGCAGCGTGCCACCGGGATGGGGGAGCGACAGAAGTGATGGAACAGCAACAACCCCCTCTGAATCACTTGCAGCAATTCCTCTGTTATGTTCTTTTTTTTTTCCTCCTCCTTTTCAAATCCTTCCTCTGAGAACTGAGTGAGCCTCAACATTGGAAACGTGAGCCAAATTCACTGCCACCTTCAGCTGCCCTCTGACTTTCATTTTTGGAATGGATTCATTTCCAAAAGCTCCTATAAACCTGGCTGTATCGGTCCACAGATTACGAGATGGAAATGTGAAAAATTCCTGGACAGAGATGAAACATCCACCAAAACCCCTAATTCGATAGCAGCCTAAATGCAAACTTTCCCTCGCTAGACACCTTGACATCAAAATGTTTATCCACTCTTCCTCTGGAGCTCTTTCACATCAACAACATGCAGCTCCAGCCAACTATAAAACTCCGTGTGGGGAAAAATATCCAGAAGGAAAAACAAAACAAGGCATTTCATTCTGGGCCAGCTCAATCCAAACCGGAATTTTGTTTGTTTTGAACTGACCAAGCCGCTGGCGTGTCGGAGCCCAGCGAGGCATTAACCCGCTTTACTAAGCAAGCAACGCATCCAGCTCCTGGGCACAAAAGCATCGGGCTTGGCACTGAAATTAAGGCTGGGGCTCTGAAGCTCGGCTCTACACACGTACCATGAGCTGTGGTGTGGGTCCCCACGCCTCCGCAGGCTCGCCAGCCTGCTCCCAAGGAGAACCAGTGCTTTCGAAGGAGCAGAAAACAAAGCAGACTGTCATCTGCAGAGGTGCCAGCGTTTTGTTTACCTCCGAGCAAACCTGGCGGCGCGGGCCAAGCGTCATACCTCTGCGCTCCATGTTTTGGTGTATGATCCTTGGCAGAGCGGTATGCTTAGCACGTAAGCTAAGAAAAATATAGTGTGAATTTTTCAGCAATACGGGGTTAATATTAATTAGACTGTGCTTGAGGAGTAGCTGGGCGAGCAGCACAGTTTTGTTCCCATGCTCTCACAGGGGATTACTGTTGGCAGAGCGGCGATGCCGGCAGGAGACCCCACCATCCGAGCTGTTTCCTGGCACCAGGCTGGTTTGGCTGGAGCCGATTCTGACTCTTTGGAGAAGCAGTGGTTTTTAAACAGTTCTGAATCCTTGCAATGGCCTTGGAGCTGCTGTCCGTCGGACGCTCACCCAGCCCCGCTGGAGACCAGCAGCCCTTGCCCCCCCCGAGAGCCCTCCTCCGTCTCACCCGCTACACACACAGCACAGAGCAGTGTCCTGCTTCGTGGTGACGGCTCACTGACCCGAGGGGATGGGGACCCTTCTTTGTGTCTTCTGGCCAGATGTGCACGCACCAGAGCAGACCACAGCAAAGGGGCGACACATGTACCCGGGCCACGAGACGTGACCTCTCTGGGATAACTCTCACCTTTGCTCCATCACCAGTGTCCCAAACGAAGCCCTCCAGGCCACCGGAGAGCTCTGCTTCTACAGGTTTTATATGGATTAGATGACTAATTAATCTTTTACTGGTTAAGGCTCAGATGTAATTATATAGCCAGTATATCAATACCTGCCCTCTCTTTGACGACTCCCAGACCACATCTCCCACTCAAGCTGCTGATGTACTGGGGTGACGCCAGAAAACGAGCCCAGCCGCTGTTACGGGGGCACGCTGCTACACTCTTAAACCTTTGCAACTACTAAAAAAAAAGAAAAAAAGCAGGCAAATTTCTAAAACGCATACACAAAACGCGGCTACTGAAGCTGTCTCTGCAGAGAAAGCCACCTCCGATGGAGCACAGCCTGCAGGTACGCAGGACTGCTTGCTGCCACTGGGTCCGAGGCAGCATTACTAGGGCTTCAAACTGAGCAGGCGTTTCTCTCCATCTTCGCTTTAAACAATATTGTGCTATTCCAGTATCGCATCAGTGAACTCGCAGTGACCCTGTCAAATAAATATTTTTCCTGAGGTAACACTGTTTTAAACATCCATTTAGTATCCTTATTTGAAAACACTGGACAAATTAAATGACTGTAAAATCTGACTTTCCAGTATTTTGTATTCAGATAAACTCCTACAGCACCCTCTTCCATGGCTGCCAGCCCATATTTCCAAGTAACTAAAATTTTAAAAAGCCGACTACGCTTCTCAGTATCTGTGCATTAATCATCCCTCCCAGTTCAAGAACTCTTTTCGAGTTCAAAGAAAAAAGTGTGAGGAAGAGGAATGTGTGCATAACATACTCCCCTCCAAAAATCACTGCAGCCTAACCGTCCCGTATGGCCTTACACGCTCTTACCACATACCCCATCCCCAACCAGGGATCTCCCACCGGCGGTATAAGGCTTCCCGAGCACTTGCATCAAGGCTGGACTGTAAGAAACATTTCTGCATGACAAAGGGAAACTGTGAAGCTGGTGTAAACACTGCTGAGTGAAGCCCTGCGCTGCAGAACAAGTCACGTTAATTGAATGTGACTTCAAAATGTTTCAGATTCCCAGCAAGGATTTGGTAGCAGCGGAGAACGCTCTGTGACGGGCCATATTTCTAACACGGTATGAAAAGCAGTTTCAGTACACGCTGCCGAAAAGTGTCGAACGGGCTGAAATATGCTTGTTGATAGATAAGCAGATGACACTTCCGATGGCAGGAGCAGGGAGGAGGGAGAGGGTCAGCCGCGGCCACAGCCAGGGCAGCATGGGGGGCTGCCCGACGGCCCCGGCGTTTCAGCGAGCACCGGGGGAGAAACTTCGCCTTGCAGAGTGCCCGATGCACACCTCCGGTTTTATTGGATTTTCCTTTGCTCTCCGATTTTGAGAAAGGTTAAATATGTCAAGCATTAGTTTACAAAACCTCTCTGACGAATCCTCTTCCTCACATGATCTTGCCGAACAGTCCCAGTCTTTTCAACTACGCAGAAGTGACACCATTAGCTTTGACCACTTCAGCTGCCAGCTCTCAAAACTCGGGGGCTCCCGTGCCACAGAGGCGAGAGGCTGACCTCCACACAACACCCGGATCAGAACGCTACGGACACCCACATTATCATATTTTCCATACTTTCTCACCCATTCTTCCTACGGCCTAACGTCTTGTTTCATCTTTTGTGCCTGCAGCTGCACACTGAGCAGATGTCTTCATCGAGCTGTCCGCAGCGACCCTCGGGTCTTTCTCCCCAGTGGTTACAGTTCATTTAAAGCGCAGCAACGTGTACGAGGAGCTCGGACTGCTCCTTCCCGGGTGCCTAACCTTGCGTTTGGCAGTTGGGGACTTCCACCTGCCCCTGTGGTCCTCCTTCTCTTAACATCAGCTCTGCCACCTTCTTCACGGAGCTGCCTCCCACCAGGGACGCCGGGCTGTCTTCCACTGCCTCCATGCCACCTCTTTTTTCCGGATTATTATGACAATATTCAGACATATTCAGTCACGATGCAGATACTTAGAGCAGTCCAGCATCAACTTTTTCCCTGAAAAGAAGCTGATGCTTTCCTTGTTTTCTGTTCTAATCCAGAGCAAGCTTTTTTACCTCGCAATACTTGCTTGAACAGAGGCTCTTTGAAAGTTAAAAGCTGTGTCTGCTGGTTTTCTGAGCTCTACCACTATGCTGATGTACTATTTAAAAAAAAAAACCATCCAAAAGAGATATGTGATTTTTCTGCTTTTCTCTTATCACATCCTTGTCATGTAGGTATCTTTAACTCTGCTTTTTTCAGAATTGCCTCAAATGAGGCAATTAACCATCCTCCCCTCTTTTTTTCTGTAGAAAACCCCAAGCAGGTAAACCACGTGGAGCCACACACGTTCTTCAGACCCAGGCAGGCAAGACCCTGGTTAGCCGTGGGTATTGGAGGCAGAAAAAAAAAAGATGTGAGCATGACCCTGAAAAGCAGCAGAGTAAGGGGGCTTCTCCAGTGGAGCTCCTGCACTGGCGACCTGGGGGACATCCAAGTGTCCTGCTGCGTCCAGAGGAGAGGCCACGTGGGTGGGAAAGGACAGAGCCACACCAGTGGTACCCTGGCAGCACCTCTCACAGCCTGCAAAACTAAAGATTTGCTACTCTTTTTAACCGTAGTACAGTATTTTAACAAAACGGCACAGGTTTTGTTGGGTTTCTAGAGGAGGTTTATGAACGTGCCATGCTCTCCACAAGCCTCTGCCCCCCTGGGAGCAGGACACCAGCACATCAGTGCAGTACATGCTGAGCCACGGAAGTTGTCGTCAAGGCCACAGGCACAGACCCGCAGGGACATGGGTCACGCTGGCCCAGTGCCTGCAGGACGAGGTTGCCTGCTCCAGCCTCTCCAGCCTGCTGCTCCCCGTCCCTGTCGCTCCTCATCGGCGTGCGCCCGCCCGCCGCCCGTGTCCCACGTGCTCATCTCCAGTGCTGCCGCCTGAAGGAAGCTGATCTGGTCTAGATATTAACGGGGTCTAGCCTGTGGAAAACGCTGACGCAGAAATTGCACGTCTTCTCTCCTCCATCTCCAGCCTCATTAATGACTGCTGTTAACCCCCAGAAGAGGACAGCCTCTCCCTACAGCTCCGCTGCACGTGGGTTTTCTTTCTTTTCCCACATCTTCCTACAAACCCTCTTCCACCTCACCTTCAGCCCCCTGATTTTCACAGAGGATTTTACCAGCCCACCTCTAGGCTTCACCTGGGCCATTTTCCATTTTCTGGAGACTAACCCCGCTTGGTTTAACCAATTTTCAGCCCCTTTTACCTCCCCCGTGAGCAACGCCAGCCCACTCTCCCCGACACCTCCCGAACCATCCCGTTTTGGCCAGCAAAGCAGCAACAAAGTCAAGCAAGAGCTCGAAACGCCTTGGCATTAAGATCTACTTAATAAGTTGTCAGCCAGGACCCGTGTATCTATTCTTGTGGGCATAAAGATCTCTGTCAGCAGTCAAAACACGGATTTACACTCCCAGCACAATTCCTAGCAGCATTTAAAGATTTTTAACGACCATCCCTTTGTCCCAGGGAGTTAAGTGCTGATCGAATGTCACAACGTGACACATGAATGCACAACACAAGGAAGGTTTGACAGGCAGCAACATTGTAATATGATAATTCCTCTTTGTCCCTTAATCGCCTCTGTTTTTTGCAGACTTGATTCACTTACCAACATGTGATCAATCACTGCCTTTTTCAGTGAGATAATTTTTTGCCCTCTATCTAAATGGCTCCTGTCAAAGGGAATCCAGTACTAAATTAGAGCTGATATGCTTGTCTCTGCCCTTTTGTTTGTTGACTTCTTCTCGCACACAATTGATTTTAAATAGATTATTTTTTTTATGGGTTCCATCACCATTTAAGTATATGTATTTTTAAAAATCTGGCTCCTTGAAATTAACATTGGATACATACGCATTTAAAAACAGTCTTGAGCATATAATTTAATGGAGAGGAATAAATACCAGAGTACGCACTGGCAAGTGTATCAAGTCCCCACTAGACACAGAGTGAGTGAATTGCCTGTTTAGATCTTCCCACGTGCTCTATTTAGAACTGGAAGACGACAATCAAGTCTCATGATTTGTGAATGTAACAAAAAGAGGACGGTGTAATTTAACATGAAAGGAAGCAACGCAAAGAAAATCACTTGTTCTGAGTCTGTATGAAATTGGGATTTAGCTGAAGACCAACAGAGAACTTCTCAGACACATCTCACCGGTATTTGCACATCCTGACGAGCGCCTCCTTAACAACAGGTAAGAGGTCTTTAGTGGCACAAGCACCAAAGAAATGAGAATCAACCTCTCTGAATAAAGCAGAATTGCGTTTTGGCAGGTCTCAGGCGAACACCAGACATGCCACAAACAGCTCTGCACAGCCCAGGGCAGAGGCGGAGCGGCCGCAGCTGCACCAGCCCAAGCCCCTCCAAGCAGAGCTGCAGGCGTGCAAACCACCCAAAACCTCCGCCTCGCCGCCTCGCTCTTCCCCCCAGTTTCCTCAAGCACATCCACACCGCATTCAAAACCTTATTATTTCACTTTTTGCCCCTTCCTTCCAGCTCCTCTTTCCCATGCCTGCCTCTCCCGAGTTGGGTCTTCCACGCCTTGCCCTCATGCAAAACCTCAGCCCGGTCCTGCTGAAGCCAAGGGCACAGCGCCTGCGGACCCAAACGGAAGCGGGAATCTGCTCTCCGGTCGTCAGCACTCCTCTGCCTGGCAACTGCTACAGGGCAAGAGAGACTGCCGAAATCCCCCAGGTGCATCTTCGTCCCTCCCATCCCAAGCACATACCTGTGCAGCACCTCCCCGGCTCTCATCGTTCCTCACCACTGTACACGTAATTTGTGGTAACGAAACGGGGTGATTTCAAAGCTAGGTACGATGACGCTTATTTAATTCACCGACTGAAAGACAGCAGATTTTTGGCTGTGCAATGCATTATAAATTATTCTACATGGTTTCAGCACTTGTCCTGGTTATGCACATAAGGCACTTAAGGCTTTGCCAAGATCATCTAATAGACACATCATAATCAGCCCTGTAATATGAAAAATCATCTCATTTTATACATTTTTTTTATTATTTTTTGAGGAAAACACCTCAATGAAATGCTGGATTGCCAGCTCTTTCTAAGGTGGACAGTTTCCCTGAAGAAAAAAATAAATTGTTTTCGTCTTGCGGTTCTAGCAGTTTTCTCCTTCTGCGCAGAGGGAAAAGGGAAAGAAAACAGCTCTGCGACGGAGGCATCACCCCTGGGCGAGGGCGAGCGGCATTCCAGATAGACGCGTCCATCCACAAAGGGCAGCGGGAGCCAAGGCATTAAAAACAGACCGATGAATGGGGGGAAGGGGGGAGGACTGGCTCGGGGAAAAAAAACCAAACCAAAACAAAAAAAGCTCATTTTTCACAACACATTATTATCGCACCAAACGTATTTTAATGCATTTTCAGCAAGGCATCAAATACCCCCAGTATCTGCTTTGTGTCTCTTGGCAGTTCAAGAATGCCAACGCGCCCCGTCCTCGGGGTGCCAGAACCAATCTGTTGCCAAGAGACACAAAACTGATATCACGGGTGTATAAAGCCGTCTTTGGAAACGTACGAAACAGCGAACGACCTCATGTTCGGGGTTTGACTTAGTCAGCAAGACGTCAAGGAAGAAAAATTAACCTTTTGTTATAAGGTTTAAAGCTGACCATTTGTATCCTTCTCCAAGGGAGAATCAGCCTTTCTGAAGCAGAAATACGCTCGCATCTGGTATTGCATTTCAAGCAAACATCCCGTGGTTTGTCTTTTCTCTCTTTTTTTTTTTTTTTATGTTTACTTTTGCTTTGGGTGGAAAAAAATAAACATCATTAGACTCAGGGCACTGGGGGGAGCAGGGAGGCTGTGGCGTGGGGAGGCTGGGCAGGTGACGTTTCTGAAGCGCGCATCTTCAGAGGAAACCCAAATGCCGCAGCTGGACCTTCACGTTAGCACTCAGGTGGGTACAAGGCGACATTACTAGCTGGAAGGATTTTGAGGCTCCAACTGTAAATATCTGAAAGGTTTTCACATTTAAAAATCTGGTCACCGGCAAGTTCTTCAAATATTTATCACTCCAACTGGTGAGTAACCTACTGGAGATGCACAGGTTCACCCTCTGCAAACACTTCTCCGCTTTCAGTTCTAGGTGCCTCCCTCCCTCCTCCAACCTGCAAACTGGGTGCAAACCCTTTCAAACAGACTATTTCCCCCCCACACACATAATTTTCCCGCTGCAATTACGGCCAAAGTTTGCTGCCCTTCCCAGTTACAGGAATAAAATTCAGTGCGTTCAGAATTCCCTCAAAATACAAAAACATGAAAACAGCACGACTGCTTCTTTTAGATGGGTTCTCCGTGGACTGCTTCTTTTCAGTTTGTTTCACTGAAGTTAAATAGTTGGAAATTAAGACTCTAATTAAGAAATACAGTAATTAACTGTAATTAAGAATTACAGCAAGAGTTGGTTGTTTTTCCCCTAATCTGGGGCACAAATTTTTACATGTTAAATTAAAAACTCCATTTAGGAACTGAAATGTTAGAAGGCTGTGAAGCAACTAGGCATCAGTTCAATATTATCCAGGAAAGGTCAAATTTAAATTTCAGGACATGTTTAAAATATTAAATTGTTGGTGTATCGTGCAGTTTTTGCATTTCCAACTAATATAGAGATCTACAGAGATGCAGATATATAGCTATCCACACCACAGGTATCCCCTACCGAATTACCTTCAGAGACAGAAAATGCAGCATCTGACATTAAATAATTAGGATTTCCAGGTGGTTTTTTGTACCAAGGACACAGAAGCACGACAAGCCTTCCCCGGGACTGAAGAGCAAAGAATCCTGATAGATGGGAGCCATACTACAAATAACCAAAAGTCGGCTGGATAGAAAGAGCTCGTGGGTTTTGGGGGGGATTTTTTTGGACTACAAATAAAAGGTCTTGCCACAATGACAAGAGAAAAATATCCTTTTGTCTTACGAGCCCCCAGTTGTGGGAAGAAAGCCGAGCGGTGCGATACCAGCACGTGGGCAGAGAGAGATGGGGGGCTGGATAGGGGGAGAGGAGAGTTAATAAAATTCCTACCAGAAAAGAGAAAATGAGATTAAAGGAGACATTTTGGCCATGAGGCCTTCTTTCGTCTGGAGAAGGCCTCAAAGCCAAAGTGTCTCTTCTAATCCTATTTTCTATTTCGAGAGTGCATTTTAATAACCCCTTTGTATATGGTACAATGACTTTAGCAAGTCCTATTTTAAGCAGATTTTCCACACTAGAAAGCAAAATGGGTTAAAATAATTGTACCGTACACCTCTCACGCGCGACGCTTTGTTTAATCCGGTGTCAGACACCAGGGCCGCACAATGCGGTACGAGGTCCACGTATAAAAGCGCCTTTTAGGACAAACAGCCCAAGGCACGGTACGGGGGAAACCAGGCTGAGGGACAGAGCTCCCTCCCGCCGGCGGCCAGGCCCTCGCTTTCCGACCTGGACGGGCACTTGGCTGATGGCAGCGAGCTCCGAAATTCCTCCTCCTTCGGGCAAAACGCTGGGACCGGCCACTTCCCATGGGGGTTTGGAGATGGATACCAGGAGGGTGCGGGAGAGGAGAGCCGGCACAAAGCACTCCGAGCCCCAAAGGAGAGCTCACCTGCAGCTCCACGGTGGTGTCCCCACGGCCACCAACGCACTGGCCAAGCTCAACCTCGCCTTGGAAATTACCTCTTTGCAAGAGCCTGGACGATGTTTTCTTCACCTCCACGTGTACACAAACCCCATGAAACTGCACGTCTAGAGTGCAAGGTTAAAAGTTTTTCTTGTGTGCACGAAAACCAGCTTTATTTGAATATAAAAGGCAAAAACCTGTTGTGTTAACAACCACAAGGAGTGCCACTGTGCTGGGCAGCCCGTGTCCCTCCCTCCCCGCCGCGGTCACAGCGTGGGAGCTGGGCTCTGCCGATCAGCGATGCCGGCTCTCCATCTCCCCGCACGCTTATGGTGCTATATAAGAACGGCAGCCATGGAGCGGGGGGCACGGGGACAGGAGCCCGGTGGCAATAAGCCACTCCGCCCTGCGGGGAACACGCACCCCCAAAGCACCTGCGCTCAGCCCAGGTCCCCACCATGGGCATGAGTCCTCCTCCCGATGGCACCCGCGGTCCCAGTGAAGCCAGGGGGGACATTTGAGCAAAGAAAAGCCAAGCTGAAACATCAAGGCGGTGTCATCTGTGGTAACGCACGTACACCTATGGAGTCTACCAAGAAGGCTGCTACAGCACCTGAAGCAAGAAGCCCAGCGGAGCCCGGCACTTTTGCGACAGCCCCGGCACCTCCCTCACCCTCATCTTACCAGCCTAAGGGGGAAAGTTCTTCAGCATCCACCAACTGCATGGAAAGAAAAGCAGAACAGCTTTACATTGAAGTGAACGTAAATAAATAAAAAGTAAAAATGAGTGTCTGACCACCACCTCGCTGTACAGACAGTAAATGTTTGACCTCCGACCAGGTCAGTGTTTTTGCAGATCTGGACTTTGGCTCCCAGCAAACCTGAAGCGAGCAACGAAGCGAACACAACCCAATAGTGCCACAGCGGTGCACTGCGGGCGAGATCTGGCCGCAGCAAGAAATATAAATGCAGGAAACCCCAAAATAAAAACGCAGGAACCCCTCCGGGGAAGTTGAGCTGGAAGCGCCGAGCGCGTCAGCTGGGTGAGCTGCCGTGGGCAGAGGGGACGGCAGCCCAGCACCGCCGGGGCGGGCAGGTAAGTCACAGGCAGGAGGTACCTCAAGCAGGAGCACAAGTCCTACAATCCCATGTAAAAAGCAAGATCAAGGCGGTTTGTACTAACTGAGGTTGTTTGATGAGGTCCCCCACGTAAAGATGTTGCAGAATATCACAAATATAAACCCACAGATATAAAACTGCAAATACCAAATTGACGGAAGGTAAACAGACGAGCACATGTAACAGCGAGTGGTACGGCACCAAATACAAGGGAAGGGCAAGGCTGCTGCAAGGACTACTTATCTGTGATGATGAAAACAGAATCAAAACAGAGGAAATGGATGCAAGTTAGGAGAGAAACTCCTAAAACAAAGAATATGCAACAGAAAAAACAGTTCTTTCCTCTCTGTGCAGCATCAGTCAGCAGTACCCAACCTCCAGGCAGCAGGCAGAAGACCACTAGTCAAAAAGAATTAAGGAGGGGATCCAAGCACCGTAGCCAGACGTCACCAAGCACCCGGCAGCTCCCCTGTGCCCCCGCAGCAGATGTGCTCCTCGGATGAAGCCCGCCGGCTACGCCGCGGCGGCCAAGGCAGCCGAGTCCTGAGCAGCTTCACCTCCGGCACCGCACCGGGGCGGCAGCAGCGGCAGCTTTTCCCCCACCCGTCCCTCAACAGGGTGGTGAACGCGAGAACCTAAAACCCTCACCAGGTGGATCACTAGCATCAACTCGGAAATACAGGAGAAAACACCAAAAGGCCTAAACACCGCTGTATCGCAGAAAAAAATTCTTTTAGTTATTCTAGTGGCAGGTTAAGCACAAACGAAATTTTTCCGCATCTCAGTGGCACTCTGCGGTAGCCAATGCTCATGGCCAGCGGAATAAAATAAAGCAGGTGAGAAATACAAAAATCTATGTAGCATGAAATATCTCTAAGAGACTTGTTTAGCAAAATTAACTAGTAGTTTAATAGAAAAAAAGCTTGATGTATGAGAGTGCTCCAATTTCTTCATAGAAATTAACATTTCAATCCTGTTTTTATCTAGAAGTCATTAAACTGTGCAACATGAATTACTGGAACTGTAGCAGAGAATTAACTCTATTCATCAAGTAAGTCCAAACAGTTTAGAGTGCATCTGTAATGAAAAAATAGCTCCACATTTCTATCTCTTCTCATTAAAGTAAACCAGTTTTCCCTCTCTCAGTATATAAAACTGTCTTCTCCTCATGTAATTTATATTACCATAAGCCAGCTCACATTCTAAACTATTACACGCCTCCAATTAATTTTTGCAGCTTTTGCCTGAAAATTTAATGAGATAGTAGTGTATGAACCTGCTGACTCCAGATTACGTGTGTGCTTCCAATATTAATGTTGGCATAATAAAATAATCTGATACATACTTGATGAGAGCTTTTCACTATTGTGAGAGTAGTTAAGGCAATATGTAAACCAATTCTACTGATTTTCTTCCTCCCCTCACCACACTTGGAATAAAAAATACCCCCCAAACCAGCAAAACTTACCTGTCTGAAATTGAGAAGTCCCAAGTTAAGCACTCATGTGACAGGTAGTACCATCAACGCTTCCTCGGATGTTTTAAATCAGCTTTTATTATACACCTACTATCATTTATTTTAAGGCTATGACCATTTCTAAATGCTTTTACTTTTGAATGCTGAAGGAGAGCAATGGGTTGGGATTTACTTCCTCTGAACAGGAAGGGCATATTTTAAATACCTCCCAACGCCGCTCCGTGGGTTTGAGGAGCAGATGTGCAGATCAGAGCATCCTCCACGCTGCCTCCAAGCGCAGGAGCGGCCCTTGCACACCCAAACCACCTCCCAGCAAATCCCACCCGCCGCCCTGTCCTAGGAACAATTGAGAAATTAAGAGTGTGCATTTGTGCTGGGAAACCGAGATGGGTTTAGAGTCCCAAGTGTTTCCGTGGCTTGCTTTCTCTTTGCAGCTCATTTTATGGGGATAACTCTTACCTAATTTTGCAAACTGTTCTCCAGCATATTAGACAAATAACCTTTTCTTCAGAAGGACAGATTCTTTGAGACTAAAATTAAAGGGAAAAAATTGTAATATTGCTTTCCATTGCGACTTCAATTTTACTACCACATATTGTACATAATATGATCCTAATATCTATGTGCCTGAGAGAAAAATTGGCAAATGCGATGCTCTCAGAGACCAAATAATTTTATACATAGGCTTAAAAATACACATTTGGCATTATTTGGTACAGCCCTGAATTTATATTTACAGGAAACTACAAGCTGCTCGTGGTGAATCACGCAGCCCCTGAAAACATGTATTTTGCACCAAACTCGGCGGAGCAGAGGCGCCGTGCCCAGGGAGCCGGCGCAGCCCGGAGAGGCAGCGGAGCTGGGAGCCCAGCGGCTTTTAAACTCAGTTCCACTGCAGCCCGGTACCCTCGCAGGACCGCAGCAATAATCACCATTACCTCCCCCAATTAAACCATCCCCTTGCTCCGTTAAACACCCGTGTTATCTATGAGTTACAAACAAGGGAGAGAAACGCCGCTGGACGCAGGGAGAAATTCAGGCTCCAGGAGATTACGGTCTGGGACGCGGCCACGGCACGTCACCGGCAAAGCCAAAACGTTCAAGTACTTGTCAGGAGAGGAGGCATCACACCTCATACGTGACGCTGAGATGCGTGGAGCCCTGAAACTCGGGTCTCGCTGAGATGGGAGGAACAAACCAGTCTGATTAAAGACTGGGAGAAGGGATGGATGGAGGTGGACGGCAGGAGAAATAATACACGGCAAGTGTGGAGGCCAACGACTGCACACTTTAACGGCTCCCAGTGGCTTCAAATCAATTTACATTTAAAATAAATGAATTAAATCTGATAATCTCTGATACCACTCAACCTATTTGCTCCAGGGCACTGAAATTCAAGTATTCTTGAGTTCTGAAAATAGGCTTTCACTGTAGAACATATAAATGAAGACAAAGAGTCCCAACACCAAATGCAACCTCCCTGGTTTTTACACTATCAAATGGCAAAATCACTGCCATGGTGTTCAACGCGTTTTGCTACCATGACTTTTGCCCCTTGCAGTCAATCTCCAGCATTTCTAAGGTAGTTATAAAAAAAAAAAAATTTTGGTTTTCATTCCAGAAACCCAGATCCAGCCGGATGACACCAAGTGAACAGAACAAGGGGCACCCACCCCAACACCTCCCAGGCGTGGGACAGCGTCTCAGCCTGCACCCCGCTGCCACACCGGATGGGTCCACACCACAAACCAGAGTATTGCACCGATCTTGGCTAAAAAAAAAACTTTCTTGTTTAGCCGGTGGTTATTTTCAACTGAGATCTGATTTTCAGGAGGGCTGTGCCGACACAGTCACGAGGCTGGGAACCAGCCGTGCGGCGTGAGGGATGCGGGAGCTCGTAACACGCACACGTGGCGATGCACGCATATACGCGTATATACACATTTACATCCATCACATCTCACTGGACTCTCTTTCCAGGGTGAGATTACCTTTTCTTTTACAGATGTTTAAAACTGACCTTGCACTTTTTTTTATACACACATGTCCTGACACCTAACAACTGCTTGTACCTTTGCACGTCAAAAGAAACATGTAATTAAATTAAGAGATGCATGCACTCTTCCTTTTCTCCGGCCTCTTCTTGAACGCCATGCCAGATAGCAAATCAAAATCTGCATTTAAATAGAATATTTTTAATGTATTAAAGTGGGCGGCCTGAGGGTAAAGAGGTATTGCATTCACTCACCATATGCACAAAATTGCATTTAAAATGTGATACTACGTTTTAAAAATTTATTGAGTATTTTTGTCGTTCTAGTACCTTTGTTTTATTATAACGAAATCTTCAGCTCCACGGAGATTTTTGTATCAAAGTGTGCTAATAAAAATAATGTGATATTACATCATTTTATCAATTTAATCTCGAGAAAAGCATGATACTCAATCACATCTCCTAAGTCACTATCTGTGGTAATTCCGGCCATTATTCAGTGCGAAATTCAAGCAGTCTGAATTCATTAACATAGGGTTGCTACAAATCTGCATTTTTTAGACTTTGTCAGAAAACGCAGCAGCCCAAACTCAGTGACCTGAATCTAACAGCCTTTCAGCCGAAACGGCCTCGCTCCCCAACCCCGGCTCCCTTCCTGCACCAGGACAAAGCCGCGCTGCCGCCGACCAGGTCATGGCCGCAAAGCCCGAGCTGGCGCGGGCTTCGGCGAACGCTCCCCGCCGAGCTCCCGGTGCGGCATCCCTGTGCCGGGGGCGGGTATCGCGGGCACACGATGCTCCCGAGGTCGGAGCGGAGCTCTGGAGGTGGCACGCAGGGAAACGAGGAGGTCTCCCGCCAGCAGCCGAGGAGCAGGAACACGCTAGCACGGAGTGACATATGTTAGGGACAAAGTGTCACATCGCATCGGACAGGCTGCGGGGTGACCCGGACCAAGTGGTTTTGACGCTGCGTTACCAGGTCAGCACCTTCGGGAAAAGGGAAAGAAATCTTTAAAATGTGGATTTTGAAATAACCGCAATGGGAGGCTGCTAAAACCATGGGGAGGCTCATGGGCATGGTGGAGACCCAACCCTGCGCCGCAGAGGCCAACGGCAAAACCCTGCCAAACCTAGCGGGGGCAAAATCCAGCCGTAATTTAGCAAAGCCCTCTGGCTTAATGATGCTCAGTATATCACTCTGCCGCAGGTTTCCATATCCCATCCACCTCCTTAAGCCCCTTTCGTGGCAGAGAGATGCTCTTCATCCTTCTCTGCCTGCACAGCCCTTCTGCTGGCCACCCAGCAGCTTTCCTGCCCGGCCAGGAGCAGCCTCCCACCCAAACGCTCCCAAATCCAAGGCCATGAGACATCCCGAGCAGCGAGTATTTTCCATTGACCTCACCTGGGAAAGCAGGATGAAAATAACGATTTCTTTCTAATGAGAGCATATTTTGCTGACCGATGACCTAACTTCTTCACTGTACAGGCAATCTGAGAGAAGTTAATACCATGGGGCCCGTGCTCATCGCTGTACAAAGTGTACAGAAACAGCACCCCAGCCACCTTCAGTGGCAGTGGTCCTGGTGACCAGGGAAGATCTCATTCACGCTGTCACATTTCTCAATATATGTAAAAATCGCAGTGACACAAACTCCATAGCCCTGGTGGGATGATCGGTTTTAAGAAACCCGAGTGCTAGTTGCAGAGGAATTACAGCGCTGCGATCCAGAGGCAGCTCGAACAGACTACGCATATATTGACAGGCTCTACCCCACTCTCACTGAAGCCTGCTGCATTAAAAAAAAACACTTTAGTTGGGTAAATTTACACCGGCTTCCCAATAAAAATAAGATATTTCAGCGTGACCGTATCTACTGTGGAGCTTCTGCTACTGAAAAAAGGCTGAAAGGAAATTAACTGCACCCCAGCGAATGCCTCCATATCAGCATCAGTTTCTAGAGATTTGGCTTATTCTACCCAATTCTCACTTCAAACAGACGTCCTCTTCCATTTTCTTGATCCTTCAGCAGATACCAGTAAAACATCCACCACCGATGACAGCCATGCTGTAATACCTGAACGCAAGTCAGATCTATAGTCCCCAAGACCGTGCCTAACAGAAAAACATCTCCTAAGCCAGCAGCTTAAACCCATAGACCAGTAAAATCCCATCAACATTCACCGCTGACAGACTCCTGGTCTTTTTTTAAAAACACTGTAGTGCTTTTATAGTCACGCAGACATGAATCTGCAGTAAAACTCTGAGCCTAGGAGGCTGAAAGTTAATATTTGAGATAGCAGATGAGGCTGTTGCAATTCCAGAATAAAATCCCAGAATCACAGAACGGCAGGGGTTGGAAGGGACCTCTGAAGATCATCTCGTCCGACCCCCCTGCTTGAGCAGGTACACCCAGAGCAGGGTCATGTGCTGTTGGTAGCGAGCCGTACATTGTTTTAACATGTTATGATATTTATAAATATATGAAGTTTAAATAATCAGACAACAGAGAGCTCCTTTTCATCTACTGAATGTTTATTATTCTTCACACATTAGCACTTTTTCCCCCAAATGTTATATCTTCTGCCATTTATAATTAATTTTAACAGCTTCTGCAACTTATCCCACAGGTTGTTGCTGTTTCTTTTAAACAGCGTGCTGCTGAGAAATTGATTTGTTTGCTCCGTATGCCTACAGAAATCACATTATGAAATATGCATAAATGTCATTTCTTGGGCTGCTTCTGAGGATTAGCCGAGAAGAAAAGCTTGCTGAGGAAAAGGAAGAGACAAACAACAACAAAGCCTAACTTAACACTTAAACTCGGCCGCACCCCTGGCCAAACGCAGCTCCCTCGCTGCCCTGGTCCGCTCCGGCACTGGGGTGGGAAGAGCCGGCAGGATGTTCCCGTGCCGCAGATCCCAGCGCCGCGGGAACCACCTCCTCTCCCAGTAAACAAGTCCTTGCCAAGGCAGAGGGGAGTTAATGAAACTAATTAATGCGCAACGAAGCGCCCGTGTACCCCGGCAGCCCTCTCCCAGCCAGAGGCCAGGAGAAGCCCCGAGGTGAGCTGCGCTGGGGGCTGCACGTGCTCCACCACCACCTCCGGAAGGTCTCCACTCATTTCCACGCTGGGCAGCCCGAAAGCCCAGGGGAGGACGATTCCTCAGGCAGTTGCAGTCGGCCGTGACCACCTGGCCGAGATGGACGGAGGACCGCGGCTTGCTGCAAAGTCCTGCCGTGGTGGTACGGGAGGGCAGGGCGAGAATCGCTCTCCCTCTGGTCCCAAACCTCAGAAATCAGATCTTCTGCAAAGGCAGCAGAGAATCGCCAGTCGCAGCAATCTCTCATGAGCATCGATGCACTAATCCTCCGACTGCTCCCACTTCCACCAATACGGGAACCCCAAATGAAGATTAGACTTCATTTACAGTTTTGACAGCGTTGTTTTGATACGTACGCATTATTTACAAATTTTCCCAACAGTCACCATTTCATACACCTGTACGGATGACTTATTTCATCGGAGCAGACTCTATCACCAGCCCTTTCCCATGCACAGCCAGTGAACAGGCCCTGCAGGTCATTCCATTCCAGCCAAAGCAACCGCAGCTTAAAACCCCCGTCGTCCACAGGGTTAGCACAGGGCTCGCAGACAGCATCTGGGATGGTAGGCTTGCAAGAAGAGTTTTGTTACCAGAAAAAAAAAGGCATCACAACCACGCAGTCCAACACTGCTGTGATCCCGGACCAACAAAACATAGCACTGTACACGGGTTCAGAAAAAGCTAAGTTTTCCTTAAAGGTTGGACCCTGCTCGCTGGCAGCAGAGCAGGACCCTCCTCCCGTCCCGCAGCTCCACGGAGGCAGCGTCAGCCCCTGTGTACGCCGTATGGATGTGATGGCAGCCCGAGATGGAAGGCTTTTCTCCCACGCTATCTCCTACTGCAAAACACATTGAATGACAAGTTCTAAAGGCAAACCAGGTATTTTTCTTGGAGACTTCGTTAGACACATCACTCTCCTATGTTATTACAGAGAGCTGTCAAAACAGCCTGGTGGGAAAGCTCTTCCACAGACATGCAGAAGTGTAAACCGTCATAGTATAAAGTAAATTGCATTAACAGCTACACAGTCATTATTTTGCATAATAAAAGTAAAGGCTCTTTGCTTGTGATCTATGTATTTACGACCATCGAATCAACAAGCACTTTCTCTTTTCTGATGCCTTTGTTAATATTACAAGATAATTGGTTGCTGTTGCAGATATTAATGTCTGATAACAAAGTGCCTAAGGCAGGAAAGCTGAAGTGGTGGTGAAACAGCACTACTGACAAAGCTTGAACTCCTGTTCTCTAAGGATTAACCAAACCAGCTCAAAGAAAATAATAATTTTTGATTTGTAACATCATAGACATTATTTGAATTAAGCATATTGGAAATTCTAGCCAACTTTTTTTTTTTTTTTTTAAATCTACTACTTTTTATTCTGGCTATCAAAAAAAACCCCACCAAGATAATTCAAGCATTTTTCAGTGTAAGGTCCTGAGGGATATCGAAGTATCAGTGACAAGTCCTAAGACAACCTGGGTAACTTCTCCGCTCCAGAAACAAACGTATTCCTTCCTGTAAGGTTTAAGGGGGGGGGGAGCGATTTTGAAATCTTCTTTGAGATCTTGAAAAATTAATGCCAATGCATTACAGAAAAGCCTGCACTTACAGAGTATGTCCATTTTAGCTGGAAGCGTGAATGATGATATACACAAATCCTCTGCTCTCCCCGAGTTTACACACAGTTGTGTTTATGAAAAAAATTGCAGCCTAAAGTCTCAGCCACGGTGAGCAATTCGGAAACTCGCTGTTCATAAATATCATGCCAATTGAAGCAAGCTGGTTTAGGGATACTGTATATTATTTATTACAATTTAGTCTGTCATGGAATTAAGCACATTGAGCCAATTTCAATACGAGCGTTGGGGGAAGGAGAGATTATATTCAAATTAATAGAGTTGCTTTGAAAGCAAAGCAATGTCACCTGGTAGAGTTTTTTCATAAACTGTCCCAGTGATGGAAAAAAAAAAATAATCTGCAACTACCCACCCTGCACCTTCTCGGTCCCCTCTCCCCGCGTGGCAAGAAATTTGGGGCATTTCTTGCATCTCCTCTGGGAGGCTTGATAGCAATCGTTCAAAAGCTCAAGGATGGCAAGTCCCCAGGATGCAAATAAGAAAACAGACACAAACATCTGTATATGCCGTTAGAAAGGATTCCTCCCTATGGTCGTTCACTTTTAGTTTTTTTAATTATTCTTCCGTGATGGACACGATACCATTAATTTAATTTCACATTTCTTATTAGTATAATCTACCGAGTTATCTCTATAGCAGTAGCAAAATCACTTTACGGTAGAGCTATATCACTTCAGAGTTAATTACATGTATTTTGATTTTGATAAATGAAAATAGGGGATATGATTAATTGAAGGACAATCAATATGATCCAGCTATTAGACAGCTTGATGAGGTATCCAAAGTACGCATAGAATCGATAGTAATCAGCTAATTGAAGACCATGGACTAAAAAGATTTTAGGAAACCCCAGTTTCAAATTGAAAAACATCCCAATAAAACAGATGAAGAAAAACACCTTCACAAAACCCATGGAGGTGTAAGGCCTGTTTCTGTTTTGGTTGGTTTTGAACAAAAATTTTGCTTCACTGCCTTTAAAAACCGCTTACGATGATAAAATACTGAAAGCGAAATGAATTTGGTAAGTGAATCCTGAAGTGCATTTCTTATTTACATCCACCCAAACTCCTTGAATCGTATTTTTCTAATGCGTTATGATTTCTGGAGCTGCCAGAAATTGTTAAATAGTTTCATTAAAAACACTTTATTTGTCTTGGTTTAGCCGCACACCAGATCAAATTAAACAGTCAAACAGTTGAACAAATTTGCCTTTTCCATCTCTTTTGACATGAAACCAAGTGTGCAAAAAAGCCCTATCCCGATGTCGCTTAGGCTTGTGTTTCCAAAGAGCCCAAGAAGGGAGAAAATAATCAATAGGTGCAAAGCCGGAGCGTTACACGTTTAGAAAAACATGGAAGTGGCGTGTGCAATCCGTAAGCCCACGGTATGTAAATACTATTAGCATAAATGCTGACAACTGTTAATCTACTGTAACCCTGATTAATGGTTGCAGTTGTCCATTAATACTAGGCATTTTAACTTACTACTAAAATTGATTAGTCAGTTAAGAATTCAATCCTAATGTTCAATAAAATTGCACTTTCTCTGCAAACGCAATATGAAATGAGGTGATGCATTTAGCAGCACCCGCACACATTAAGAAGGTGCGGCACGAAGGGGAGGAGCGCGGTGCCGTTCCCGGCTGGCACGGGCAGTGCATCCACCGCCCTCCTCCCTGCAGCCCTCCTGAGCGGGTGCGAGAGGTGGAGATACCCTGCGAGTTCAGAGGGGCTGGGAAAACCCACCTGGGCAGGGATGGGAGCAGCATCCCGGGCTGGGCAGTGCACACCAGGACGGACCGTCCACGCCGCCCCGAGGGGTCTTCTTTCGCCAGATGGGTCTGCTGTAATCTTACAAACTACTCCTCTTCCCCCTAAATGCCAGCCTGCACTTTTCTCCCTTTTCCAAGCCATAATTTCCATCATTATTGTTATTCTTATTATTACTATTATTATTTTCCCACCCTGCTTTCCTTCGCAGCACTAGCCACGGTCCAGCGCGTGCGGAAGGGACTAGCCGAACACCAACGGGAAACTGTCAGTTTGCTACAACACTTTTTTTTCCTAAAACATAATGCGAGGGTACAGTATTTCACAGAACATTACAGCGGCGCTGTGCAGCCTGCAACACCATCGCTACAGATCTCTCCCAGCTCCTGCTGCAAACCTTTCTTTCCAGGGGGTCCTTTACCATGGATACTTCAAATACTTGAAGCAAGAATTTTGCATCCAAATATCAGGTCTTGGGCTGCGCCTCGAGCCTGGCAGCTCTCGGGGATGCTGGAGCAGGAAATCAAGGAGGCAGCATCGGTGCGGAAGAGATGAACACTCACTGCCAAAAGTATTATTTGTCATGAGAGAAATACCTTTTAAAAGCTATATTCAAATTAATCTTAGACAAAGGAGCTATCTTCTGAATGGGTAAAGCCAGGTAAGTAATTTCAAGGCATCCTTTGCCAAAGGTCAGGTGTTTTGGAGCCAAAAACATCAGGATACCTTTCCTGGAGTACCGGTAACCCTGAAAATGACAACTAGAAAATAATCCTGGAAGCAATGGAAACAGAACGCTTTTAGCGCTGGCAGAAGCACCTCACACCTCCTGATCCAGAGGTCCTGGTTCAACCTTTGCACATGCCTGTGGAGCCCTGTTACCGGCAATGTTCTCTAAGCACATCCTCCTCCCGCATCCCTGTACAACCAGAAGCCCCAAGGGGCAGGAACAGCAATTTCGAGCACCCGGGGAGTGCAGAAGCCAAGCCTGGGATAAGATGCACACAGATGCTGTTTTCAGTTAACATTTTTTTAAGCGCTGTTGAAAGCAGACTGAAGAGATGCTGAGCTGACCAAGCCACGGTCCTGTTCCAGCAAGATTTAGTCAAAATCTTCTGGAGTTAACTCTAGGGAGCTGGGAACGGCAGCAAGATTGCATTTAGGTGAATTTAGGATTTCTGCCCACGGGCACTCCCAAAGAAAGAAGTTCAAATCGCTGAGACACCAGTGCCTCGAGGGGTCCCAGTAAGAGAAGGGCCATCATCTCGACTGAGAGCACCACGGCCAACCCCACGGCAGGATCAGCACTGCGCAGGCTGCAGCCCAGCTCCCCCGCAGACCTGGTGCCCACCAATTTGCCAGTGAACCGGCACCCACAAGAGGCCCAGGCTTTCCTAACTTATACATACGGCCTCTATACGTGAGCCTGTAACCGTTAGGGGCACTCTGAGTATTTTCAGACCCTGCTGCACTCTCCTGTACCCAGCCACGCGTCGCAGATGATGGGAATGCCAGCAGCCTCCGGAGAGGGTCCGGTGACCAGACGTGCCGCACGCTGCCCGTGTTACATTAAACATTTCAAAGGGCCAGTAAATCTCGTTAACGTACTGTTTGGGGGGGGGAAGATACCAGGAGAAAGAGGAAACTCCAGCACAACAAAATATCTGGAAGCCACCAAGGACTTTGGTATAAATGCACAGCTGATTCATAAGGACAACCCAGGACGCAGTCCAGATTTTTTTATTATTTTCCTGAGCAGCAGCCTGGAAAACAGTGTTTCTGCAATGGCAGTACCCAAGGACATGATCTTATTTTTCAGTGATCTGCAAGGCCAGATGCTGTGGCTGGTGTCTTCCCTTCTCTGATGCTGTGGGTCTCAACGAAGGAGGGTCCACCAGGGAACATCACGCTGCCATGGGAAAAAGCCCAAGACTGGTTTCATCCTCATGGGGGGGGAAATCAATGGCTGTACAATGTTTTATTTCCTCCTGGTCTCAACTAAACACTGCTTAATGCTACAGAGCCAGCCACTTTGACAATAAAATTTGAAGAGGGATTGGGACGTTGGAGCCTGGGGTGGGTGATGACGGACGAGGATGGACCACAACAGGCAGCCGTGGGTGCCTGCACCCACCCCAGCGCCAGGGCTTCCCGGCTCCAGCCTGCACCCTCCAAACCTCATCTGTGCAACCGGGTAACGGGAGCCCTCACCGGCACGCTGCCCTGTAACGCCGCAAAGTAACAGAAAGCTGCCGGTGTTCCCAACCTGCACATCCCACAAGTGTAATAATTATAGCAGCCCCCAGCAATAATGCAATGCCCTCCTCTACAAAGCCCTTTAATAACACTAATGTCTGTCAGGCCTTAAGTGTTAACATATGGGGGAAATGCCTAATAGCTGAATATTATTGTGTGTGCGTCTGAAATAACAGTCTGCAAGGCCTCTTATATCAAACATTAAACCTGCTTAATAGAAGACATTTGAGCAGAATCAATTATTTTGCAGTAATTTTTCATATTGAAAAAGGTATTTTGAAATTGAAAAGTATATGTTGTCACAGCAGAACTATTTACATATTTAAAAGCAGACTTTGCATGTAAATAAGTTACAGAAACAATAATATGAATGTAAAATTATCCTTTATTCAGCAAAATGTTTGAGAACTACTTCTTACCGTGTTTGTAGATAGCCATACTCACAACATTACACTAAAGGTCCTATCAACACTTCATTATAAACTTCTCCCCTTATATTCAGGGAATTAGAAAAATCTTTGCCTAGAGGGGATTGTTTTCATAAACTCAGTGCACAGGGGTCTCCGCACAGGCAGGAATGTTTATGGAAAATCTGAGATTAGAACATTTCAAACTGGCTGGTTTCGAGTTGCACACACGTAAAGCTATAAATAGCAAGGAAAATGCGCGTACGAAAAGTGAAGAAATAACGCATTGTGCAAAAAACCAAGTTTGTCAGTTACAATGGAAAAATGAACATTTTTTTTTCTATTTGACTAAAAATCTAATTTACTATCAGGCTATTCATTTTGCTGTTAGATTGCTACAACTGTTATCTCCAGGATCTTTTAATAACGGCTCATATTTACAGCCCTCGGTGGGTCTCTCCTGGCAGGATTTCTGTGAGCTGGGTGGGTTTAGCCTCCCAGTGACATCCCCAGGAGCAGAGATGGGTCACTGCTCACCACTTCGGGACAACACCTTGACATGCAAGCAGGGATTCAAATACAACCCAAGAATTTCACAGCACTTAAAAACCAGCAAGACCCAGCTGCCGAAATAAGGCTGTGCAGCATCTTGATACACAGGCAGAAGCACGGCTCTGTTTGCTTTTCTGCTACAACCACCACAGCCCAAGCTTCCACTCCAGCAGTGCGGAGCCGTGCCAGGAACACCACGACGCTGGACTTGACCCACCGCCTCCTAAAAATCAGCAGAAATGGGCTGTAAGAGGGGATAACATCCAGAGGACATGCACAGGAGAGGAAACACACAGCGGGATGCTTGACTGCACAGACCCCTGGAAGGAAAGAGCATTAAAAGTCACCAAAACCATTATGCTGGTGCAGCTAAGGGTCGTGTCCTGCCACCACCAGAAATAAAAGTCTGAAGTATCAGAAAGACAGTGGTAAGGCTGACAGCACTTCTGCTGGGGCAACGCGCCACTACCTACCCAGTTACTCCCCAAGCACTAGTTCTTAAATAATGTTTTAAATATACAATCATCTTGGAAATAGCGGTGCCGATCTACAAACTCACTGCTCCCACGGCAGAGTTAGCAGCAAGGGTTTTGGGCGCTTCCTGACCTCGCTGCAAGGTCAGCCAGGTTTGTCCCCCATACTCTCCTCGCTACCCCTTCAATGGCAAACTCTGCACCGGAGGGGATGAGGAGCGCTCACAAACTCCGTATGCCAACTGCGGCCACGGTGACCTCCAGCTGAGCAGGAACATCTGCAACCACAACAGCATGGTCCAGACGAGACCATCACCTACAGCAAAAAGCTCAGCATTTCTACAGCAACCTCAGAGCTCCGAAAATGTTCATGTGTACTAACTAGAGAAACCGCAAGCACAGCTTCAGCCAGTACTGCATTTCAAGCACAAAAAACCTCTGGAAAGAGAGATCTCCCTCTTTCCCGCATCTCACAAGCCTTTACAGTCCAGGCAATGAGACAAAATAAGCCTGGCTGGGAGAAAAGGTGAGGAAAGAGGGATGCATTAGGTCATCAAGTCCACTCCCCCCATCCTGCACGACTCTGCTCTACCATACATTTCCATTGCTGTCAGGTATTACTTTAAACAACCTATGCGCAAACCGGTCCCCAGCCGCTTCTCCTGGTCTCCTGGTTCCAGGAGATGTTTGTGGTTCATTACTGCACCTCCAGGAGCTCCACACAGCTTGCACAGGAAAGGTGCCCACAGTCCGGAGTCCTGTCACTGGGGAGCAACCTCCACCTCCACCAGGAGATGTATGGGGCAGTTGAGACATTGAGCCTGGAAGAACCATCGAGCACTGCAACGAGCCAAACTGCTGATAAAACTTGCACTGGCTTATGCTCTTGTTTTAGACACCTTTGCCTTCAGCTATTTCATACTCTGCAGGTTGCCTGCAAAATTCTTGCGTGGCAAGAAGCTGGACTTAGTAGACTTCACTATGTCATTCAAGCATGTAACCAGACGTGTGAAATATTTATTTCTGCACATACTTTGTTGTTTTCCATCAAGTATGGCAACTGCAGGACACACTCCTGACAAGGGACAAAGACCATTGATGGTAGGCAGTGGGTCAGCAAGAGCTTAAAAGACAGCAATTAGGACTGATGGGTAAAATATATAATGTAACATTTAAATTAATTTTGGCTGACTCAGTTGAGATGATCCTACACCCTACAACATTAAGGCTTTGGCCAGTGTACGGTCTGGAACTGCAGCCTCCTGAAATCTCGTTAGCTCAGCTAACTAACAGCAGTTTGTGTTCATTTTCTTCTAATTTTAGATTTAAACTCTCTACAGCAGAGCACATGCAGGGTGAAAACAAATTTTAAACATTATGCTTTGCTGATATATACTGCGAGTATATTTTCTTTTGGAAGGGGCAGGGAGGATTATTTTACTTAGAAAATGAAGTTCTCAGGATGTTAATATTTCAGGGCAACCTCTGCTTTTGCAGTTCAGAGGAAAGGGTATGGTGAGGGAAGGCAGCGCCTGGATGTCGGTATTACAGGGTTCCTCTGAAAATCCTGCTGACACAGCTTCCTCTTCATCTTTGTCTCATATCAAGTTAGTAGTCAATGTGTTATTTTAACAGCATGACAACAACTATACAGAATGTCAAATAGTTACCTTTTATCTGGAATTTTATTCCTACCATATATTTCAATGGAAATATACAACTTAATGTTGCAACATATTTCATACTGAAATGGGTAATAAAAAAACTATAGACTGTGCATTTCCCCTAAAACATAAAGGAGGAATACACTGAAAATCTCTACTGTTTACTACGCTCTGTCTTCCAAAATCTACACGCCAATCTACCGTGCTGGAACGATAAATATTGCTTGGAATATTTTCAAGGTTTTTCTTTTTTTTTTTAATAAATAAAATATAAATATAAAATATACCCCAAATCCAGAATGTTCTGCCCAGCCTAAGTTTCAGTTCCAGCCTGACATAAGGATGGAGATGGAGGAGGAACCCTTTTGACCACACTTTGACCCCACCGCGTGGGAACACGGCATCCCTCAGCCTGAAGAAAGGTGCTCTCAAATCCCAGGGAAGGAGCAAGTCAGGATCAGGAAATTTTACATTAGCAGGTGCAAAACAAAACCCCTCTAATATCTCCTGTACTATTCCAATATCAGGCCAACACCAGAGGTACACTGACGGAGGAGGGCTTAGAAAACTTTCAGGAGCTCCCTTTGGGGTCTCTAAAAATGCGTCTCCCCTCGCATTTGTCCGACGTTTTCAGCTACCTGCAAAGTGTGACTTCCTGTGTGTCTTCAGTCAGATACATTTTCCCTTCTAAGGAAACTGCAAACCAGGGAAGAAATACTCCCTGTCCTTTTCAATACACATGACAGCTGGCTAATTACCTAAATTATGGCTTTGTCAATATTACTTCATTCACTGAACCCCTCTTCGCTGTTAGCAAAAAAGAGCTGAAAGACCCAAACTCTTCCAGATCTTTGGGTTTAACCAAGGAAGTCTTCCTCTTCAAGGGAGGCCTGATGGTCAGAGCTGCTACAGTCACCACATCGACATGGAGCAGTCTCCAGGACTGCTCAAGGATAGGGGTCTTTGCATGCAAGATCCTCGTTGAAGTTACTTTGACTTGGCCATCTCCTACATGAATAAATACACACAAATAGACATGCTGGGAACATGAAGAGGACAGAGAAATTTCAGAGGATCCTGAGAACATGACCTACCTTCGATGAAGGACTTCTGACACTTTTTCCTGCTAGAGGATAGATTTACCTGAGGACCGTCAGGTTTTTCAGTTTTGCGCTCCAGCGTGCATGCCGACTCTGCTTGCTCTGTCCTTGCTGTGCACGCCAGTCTTCTCAGAAAGGTACCTCTATCTACCAGACAAATGATCAGTCTATGCCTTCTGATGTATCCCAAGCTTTTACATCCCCAGTAGTTTGGGTCTGCCCTCAAGCAGGATCTGCCTGGCAGTGGTGCACACACCGAGTACTGCAATTAACTGCCAGTACCATAACTTCTTCCTGATCAGGGAGCACTTAAACCAGAATTACTAATTGTAGTTACTGATGAGACTAAAAAGCAAAAAAGGAAGGTATCACTTGAGATGTATAAGCCAAGACAGCTCTCCATGGCCAGCACCTGAGCAAAATGCTCCACTGTCAGCTCACGACTTGGCAGAGTCTGCAGGTCCTGCTCTTCCCTCCTTCAGAGGAGGCTTCCAAGTAACATGACTATACTCTTTGCTGCTTCTTGGCTTTTGGAACCTGCACAACATCCTCCAGCCTGCCAAAGCTAACCCACAGGCTACCTGGTCAGCCTGGTCATCCTCAGACATGGATGCAAGACAACCGGGCAGGCTCAAAGGTTTGCCGAGCCCTGCTGTATTCATGCTAGGGCAGGTACGATCCAGCAGTTCTGACCTTTCCCAGGACGAGCATGAGTTTGCTCAGCAAATACATGAAGTTTGCAGATACTGAAATAGAAACAAGGCAAAATAGCTGAATTCCCTGGTTTTGCTTTTTTGACGTTGATTCCTCTTCAGTTGCTTCCTCTCTTAGCAAGGAAGCCCAAGCCCCTGGACACCCATCTATCTTGAGCCGGGTGACACCACCTGATGACATGCGTCTGCTTAAAGCAGGCTTTTGCTCTCGGGACTCGCCCGGGATTACTGCTCAATCTTCTTCCTTGAAAAGCAGCCCATCCTCAAAGGCAGCTGGGGCTGGACTGCTGGCTCAGCTGCCTGAGGCTCCAGCCCGTGAGGTTTTGCTGGCGGAGGCCCAGACGAGCAGGTAGCTGCTCCAGCGAGCTCGTGCACGGCAGCACAGAAAGGCCCACAGCCCTGCCAGCAGCCAAAGCTCCTTATCTTCTGGGGACCTGCTGGGCTGTTTCAGACATCTGCCCTTGATGCACATGCCACGAAAGCTGGAGCACAGAGCACCAAATCCAACAGCTTTTCCTCTCTCCTAGGAGAGGTTTCACGGTTTTGGCCCAGCAGCTTCATCACAGTGGCTTTGGTTCACCACGAAATGGCCATGCAAGAAGATCCAAGCTGATGGTCAACAGCCCTCATTCTCTATGATGCTGCAGAGGACAAGTGACCTGCTTGGTGCACAGCTGCGACTCCACAAGCATCCCCAGAGGTCTTCCACCACCACCCCAACACCCTGGCTCCTCCATGGGAGCTGCACTCTCCTCCCCAGCAGGACCTGGCCAACTCCTTGGCTCTGCTAATGACAGCAGCCCGACAGCCTAAGGCAAAACACAAATACCTGGAAGTGGGGAGATCCAACAATAAGCCGACAGCTATTTTGGAAGAAAATGTTGTTGAGCAGTGATTTATTCAAGAGATTCAGCAGTTCACCAACTTTGCAAAGCTTTGGAGACGGTAAAAATGTAACAAGTGAGTCTCTTGCATGAATAAAAAATTACATTTTACATAAATTAAATATATAATTTGATTAAACATGTTTATGTCTTTGCAGTGACATTTAGAATAGGAAGTATTCATTTTCTGTTTTGAAAGGAAAAAACTCTTTCAAATGTAATTTGAAGCTGTCAAACCAATCTTCTTTACAGATCTTTTAAATGTCACATACCTTCGAAAGGGGATGGCAGATTCCTTTTAAATATGCAATTGCAAACAGTCCAAGCAAAATCAAGAATTTATTAAAATATGCTACTGACATTTATACTGATTAAGTATAGCCCTTTCCTCACTCCCTTTCGATAGACTCCCCTACAAAAGATGTGTCACAACAGCTCCTATTAACGCTGTGCTCGCTGTAATTCCCCAACACACAACCAGCCCTTCCCAACCAGCAAAATCCAGCTGCAGGAGAAGAACCTGCCTCTTGTTTTGTACGGGGACTAACATGAATTTGTGGTTGCTTTACACGAGGAATTGTACTTTTTGATGATTTCTTACCAGCATGCCTGAAATTTATAACCAAAAACATTAACTGCACTTACTTTAAATCAAGTGCAGCACTATACCTAATGGCTTTAAATGGAAGAATGCATTAATCGTAAGCATAAAGAAAACCTACTGCAACTCATTTCAGACAACTTTACATTAGCAAGCTCTATGTTTTGTTTTATAATCACAGTATCTATCCCTAGATTATTCATTATTCCCCCCAATTAGAATGCATTTCTGGATTTTTTTTTTTTCCTTTCCCTTATCTTTTAAGGAACAGAGAAGAGGGACAGAGGAAAACCCTCTCAGCTACCAGTGAATGGTCAAGTGCAGCAACGACAGCAGTTCCTGTTCTCAGTTACTTCCCACTGACATACCAGACATTTTCGGGTCATTTTATTTTTTTAAGACAACAAAGAATTTAATTATTATTTCTCCTCCTCTGTCACCAGGCCAGTGGAGTGCATGGGCATAACTCTCATTAGCATTAATGGAAATCCCCACAGTAAATTCTCCCCTGTGAAGCAACATTAAGAGCAAGGCCATCCTGAGCAAGCATACTCAAATTGGAAAATAAAATATACCTCCCATTTCTTGCTACCACCACAGGGAAAATGTAATGAAGTGCAGGAGATTAAGCTACAATGCCTATATCAAATCTTCCTTGTACTCTATAATTACTCAACACAACGTATACAACAGTTACTCCTTGATGATGACAATTTGTTGCACATTATTGAAAGACTTTATCCTAATGCTCTCAACTTTCTGGTGCATAACACAGCAAATTACAGCATGGCCATCGTAACATAAATCACCATCACCACCGACTCTGGCTTACTTAAAGCTTACACGCAGTATTTAAAAATCAGAAAATGACTAAAGGGACTCTCTAGTACTGCAGAAAGCATGTCAGTGCCAGGCAACGGGGACACAACGCAGCCCACTGGCAGCCCTCTGTGCTGATCACACCGCAGAAGGCATCCAACGCAAGCTTGCCTGAAAATAACCAGGACCACAATCAGCATTTTCTTCAGAGGATTCATGCGTGACATTCATTGTCGCACCATCAATGAATGTAGTTAAGGACGGAGAGGAACTTTGCATTGGGCTTCAGCACCCGACCCCCCACAACAACCCACCCAACCGCCTGCCCGTGACAAGCGATGCTCTCCCCAAGGTGATCATATATGTGCCCAGCCACCATGGAAAACACACGCCTGTGGGTTCAGCTTGTGAGAGTCAACCAAGCGACTGATCCCAGTCCCCTACCCTTCTCTCCACCACCCATCGCAAAGGGCGTCCCAGATTTCTGGGGGTTCCCAAAGACCCACTTTGGGATGATAAATATCAATACATAATCCCTCCGTGAACAGCTGCTCTGCATTTTATGGATCTACCAATACCTTCTGCTGACACAACACTGATAATCAGTGTCACAAACGTTGTTTATGGAAAACCAGTGGAAGTTTAATACAGCTGTAGTCCCGCACATCACTTTTGATGGGTTTCTCAAGTACACAAAGTAAATCACTGTTCCACCCCTCCAAGCTCCTCCTATCGCTCCCCCAAATTACATCTGCTGTACGCCTCAGCAGCTGGGCCACCGAAGGAGGTCCTGCCGAACATCCACCACGCCACTCGCACCCAGATAAACTCAACAGCGCACATGAAAGCTCACTTCTTCATTCAGCCTCTTGAAAGACATGGCAAGCAACATCCTCCAAGGTGAGGGCGCTCAGCACCTGACAGCACAGAGTCTTCTCTGCTCTGTCCAAGGTCCAAATCATTTTTCCAGCTCCCACAAAGACAATGAATCTTTCTGCTAGCAGGGGCAGCGTTATTCCCATTCCTTGACGCTGGAAAGCGTTCCTTGACCAAGACTCTTCTACAGCGTGGGGATAGCAAGGGATTTATCTTTTGCCTCTGCTTCTTCGCTTACCCAGTTGCTTTTGTACATGGTAGTACATAAATGCAGGAGCAACCAAACACCCGAGATGCAAACGGGACCATCTCAGCTTTGGTCATTTCCATCCCCACTGATTTGCGGAGTCCACTCCCACCAATCCCTTCGGTCTGCAGCACCGGGGAGCGCAAGATTTAAGCTTTCTTAATGTTTAAATCAACTTCAGCCAGTCCACAGGTTTGGTTCACAGAAACCAGTGGTCTGAACTTCAGGCAGGACTCCTTTTCCTTTCTGTCTTTCCAAAGAAAGAGTGAAGGAACCGACCACCAAACATTTTATATGCAGTATTTGCAAGCGGGCTGCTCCCCTAAGGAGAACACCTTCAAACCCTGAAGGTCATACTCATGAAATGAAGCCTTGGGAGATGTCAGCAAGACGCTTTCTGGCTGACGCTTTTTTCCCCAGCCACTGCCAACACCAGGACACCTGGAAAAGGTAGGAAATCTGCCCGATGGGCTTCCTGAAAGCACAGCAAGTCTGATCCATGTCCGAGCTATTCTGAAATACAATTTTGGACCACATCACCAGCTAGCGTAAATCAGCATCACTACAGCAGCGCAGCAGAGAGCAGAGCCTGGCCCCCATCGCCGCTCCGAGGCGCAGGAGCATCCCTGATTTCCTCTGACAGAATCAGCGCACTCATCACCGATGTTTTCCAGAGCCAGAGCAGGAGGTTTGCCTTTATTTCCACTTTACTGCACCGTGCTGACCCAGGACACGACGTGGAAATGCCGAGTATGGAGTGACGAGATTTAATAGTCGAGTGATAAACGTGCGCCTGGTGCTGAGAGCCGGCTTCTGGAAGGCAGGTACTTAGTGACTCTGCTCTGTCGCGTGAGCAACCCAGGCAGACGGACACATCTCGGGGCCAGCCTGCGGAAGGGCCATACCAACCGCACGTCCTCTACGACAGCAGCAGAAGACACGCTAACTCCACTCAGATGGGCTTCTCACTTAAGTTTCCACACATGAGCTTTCCAGTGACGGCTGCAAAGTCCCCCTCCACAGGAGTCGGTCCTGCCCAAACCTGTCCTCACCTCCAAGCAGCCCCTTCACTTCTTGCTTCCTAGCCCGTGCCCAGCAGACCCGCCTCTGTCTCCATCTGCCCCCATGCCACCGCACTAAATAGCACCAGCAGCTCCCAACGGGAGATGTCCAGCAGAGACACCATCTCTCCCTCCTGGATCATGCTGTTTGCTTGAGTCATGGAAGCAGGAATAGGAGAAGCAGCCATGGAAGGAATATTACGTGAAGATAGTTATGGAAAAATTACAGAAACATAACACAAACCCCATACAGAGCGTGTGAGTATGTAAGCATTTCTCCTGCCATAACATAATTAATGCAAAACACACTGGGATCATGTTCTTTTTCCAATGCAACGCATGCATTATTTTTGTTGATCCGTCTGGTTGGCTTTTTGAAAGCCATCGCTTCCTGCATTCCACAACAGAAACTTTACACCCACAAAACCTGGTACCATTTCTTTTTATTCTTCCTGTCTTTATTCTATTTATTTATTCAGCTATCCAATGTGAAAGGCCATAAATCGCCCTGCTACTTAAGTCACAGGGGGAATTCCTTTAAACATAAGTAAAAACTCATAAATAACTTCCTGCAGTCAACAATGCATTCATTTTCTTCTCTGCTTTCAGACTAATCTTCCAGCTAACAAATCAAATCAAGTACCAAAATGTAATTATTCCATTGTGATAATCATCTCCTTATACTCAGAGCATACCTTGGCTTTTTTTCTCTCAAATTAAAATTAGCAGAAAGGCTCAAGCCGCCGGGAGGGAGAGGAGGAAAGGTTACGAGGCATTGAAAAACCCAAGGTATGACAAGGAAACTCTTCAATTTGAACTAAGTCCTGCATCTTGAGCAGAGGCATGCTAGTGCTAGGTTGGTGGAAAAAAACGACGCCGAATCCAATTTGGACTCACTTTATATTAGTGGGATTCATGATACGGTTTTCAAGGCAATGAAGTGCATGATCTCAAAAAAAGATGATTGTAATACCAGGGCAGTTCCCCCAGAACGTGCTGAAAGCAATGCAGCTGCAAATATAGCCAGGAATTAATCTGCGACAAAGTCAAGAAACACTTTGCAAAATGCACCCATCCAGGACACATGGGGTGAACATTTATTTTACCCTCTCTGAAATTTGCTGCTTGTGTCCTGTAATCAGCCCTCATCACTTCCGAACACCACCTGCTTGCTGCACACAAGGACGGAGCTCGGTGGTTGTACCCACCGACGTGGGCACGTCGGGGACGAGCAAGGTAAATGCGCCGGAGAAATGAACCCGCACACAGACACGGACTTGCCACGTTACCCCGCTCCACACCATCGGATTGCAAAGTGGCGGCCAGCGTCAACAGCGGGGCCAGAAGCATCAGGCTAAAAATAAACCGACAGAAATAAACTTGCCTCAGCTGCCAGCCTCCTGAAGAACCAAATGCACAGGACTGGAGGGGAAAAAAAACCCAACCCTGCAGCCATCAGTTTGCATTCGGCACTTAGTACTGCGCAGCACCGCAAAGGGACGGCGTCAGAAGCAAGAAGGTAAGAGACTCGCTGCCAGCACTGGAGACCAGGCACAGAATCGCAGTGGGCGAGCCGTAGCCTGCCCAAGAGCATCCTCATCCTCCCCAGAGCACAGCTGGGGAAGGCACAAGCTGGCACAACCCGTGCAGGAAGGTGATGCTGCCAGCCAGGGTCCAGGGTAATGGAGACGGAGGGCAGCTCGTAACCCTATTCCGTATCACGCTGATTTTAAGGGGTTTTTTATTTTACTCTTCTATTTTGTCATCTTCAAACTAAACTCTCATCGCCAGCTTTTACATGCAAACACCTTCTGTAAGTCTTTGAAAGCGTGCAGATTTGCAACACTGAAACAATAAACCATGCCAGGCACGCTCAGACATTAACATTTAAAACATTAGCAGTTTAGACGACCAACATTTTATTTCGAAGGCTGCAGGTGCATAAGCCCGGTGTGTCAAATGGAGCTCCCACTCACAGGGCTCCGGCAGCGCCAGCCCTGTGCCTCACAAATGCAGCCACACCTCAAAAGCAAACACCTGGTTAGCTTGGACTCCTCCTTAATCTGACTTACGGGACTGCTTTTATATTAGGGAGTTCAGGAGAGGACATCAGAACTATCTGAAAGCTTTTTTTTTTTTCCACTTAAAAAAAATTAGTTGGTTTTGGGAAAGATGCACATCACAGCAGACGACGCTCTGGGCTGGTTAAACTCTTAAAATAAAAGGGTTTAAACGCTGAGGTACCCTTCAGTGAGAACCACCATCAAATCATTCAATTGCTGAGAAATTTCTCCCCTACACAACATACATACGCGCTACGACTTGCGGAAACGCCGTTTCCAAACCCGAGCTGCAGCCGAGCGCTGGCGTGGGGAGGCAGGAGGGGAGCCCGGCACAGCAGCCAGGTCCCAGTGCCAGACGCGTCCCTCGGCTCACGGCGAGGCAGGGACGGCCGCCAGGCCACCGGCCACAACACGAGAAAAGTCTTCTGCAGCACCTTCCTCCCAGCGGACCTTATCTTGAGTTTTCTGAGGGCTGGTTTTTTACTTCAATATGGTTGTTTGATGCATTTAAAGCGAGATCTTCCTAATTCTGTACGATAGAAAAGGATTTTTAAAGTAGCACTGTGGGTTACTGATAAAAACATATATTTAGTGATTTAGAGGGGAAAAAGCCAGAAGAGGTCCTGTATGAGCAGAGGCTCCCACAGCTGACAGGGAGCCAGAGCCACGGAGCTCCCCTCTCCCCTTGTCGGACACACAGCATGGTCTTGGCCAGCTCATTCAACCCATCTCTGTTCTGCAAAACGTTTTGAAATCCTCAACTAAAGACCTCACAGTATAACAAAAAGATCTCGTAGCACTTCTATCAGCAACTTAAACTCCCTAACACTCACCTTGCCCTGAGTTTACATTAGGAAAGAGAATTAGCCAGAGATTGAACTGATACCGTGCCTGTTCAGCAAGTAACAGTACTTTGGTAACTTCCTTATGACTTCTCAAAGTTCCCCGTAATTCCCAGCAGGCCCAGCCTGGCCACGCGCTGGGAACCCGGCGTTTCTGGGTACGCTCCCGAGCACGTTATTTTAGGTACTTGGGCCTTGGCTCGCAGCACAGCATCACTCACCCGCCACAACGTCAGGTATCGGCTGCCTATCCCACCGCCGCATGTACGAGCACCTATACCTCGAGGACAGTAAGACTGGTTTCTCTTAGGTATAAGGAAATGACCGTTTCGGTGACTGCTCTGCACAAACCCTCAAAGCAGGTCCAACTGCTGAAGGTATCCAAGGCACCAAAGGATGGCCATTGAAATTACAGGCAAACATCGATTTGTTAGCAAAACGCCGACATCTCATGCTCCCCCCACTGGGGGTGCCGTTGCTGCCAAAGAAGGTGAAGAAGAGAAAGTCATGAACTGTTGGGAGAGGGTTAGTTTGCAGGTTTTTAATCACAAACAAGGTTCAGCATGGTCCCACGCCATCGTGCGATGGGCTGCCATGGGGGGTGTGGCGTGAAAAGACGACTGCCCCGACAACGGCAAGAGCAAAACTGAAAACAGGCGAAAACCAGCCTGAGCCCGGCACACGCGTTTCCGAGTGCCCTTTTCCAACGCACCAGCCAACAAACAGGGAATGACAGGACGTGCCAGGGAAGCAGGGGCTGCAGCAGCGGCTGGGAGCTGCGGGGCGGCCGCGCCGGGCTTTGGGGGGGGCACGGACCTGAGCCGGGGGTGCCTGCCTGGCTGGTACCCACACCTTCTCCTCCCGTGGGGCAGCACGCCGGGCAGGGTGACCGGGCCGGAGCTCAGCAGGAGCGAGGACGGAGAGCAGGACTGCCTGAGCATCCCAACTTCACGTGGCATACAGCTATGCTGGGAAGCAACATATTTTTTACGCCCTTTTTTCCTGTATGCTATTTTCCAGTCCCAAAAAAGCTACAGGACACAGAGTGTCGTTAACTCATACTGCAACCTGAACACAGCAGGAAATTTTAAAATTTCAGCTGCATACACAAAACCCTATAACACATGTATATTTTATTTGATTTACTGCGATACTTTTCCTCCATCTCTTGAAAGTAATTTTTCTCTAAAGCGTAACTGCTTAATTGGCAAGTGTACAAAATATAATTACAGTGCATACAAGTTACGATATTGCTTATGGGAATATCACTGTTGATGCATTCTGTTTTATTTTGTGTTTAATCTCTATTAAGAGATCTGTATGAAAATAGCTAGGTAGTCTTTATTTTATAAACATGACATGTCATTCAGTCATTTCTCCGCCTAACCAAAGCCCAAACAAATGCAACTGAAAGACAACAGAAAATTCCTGGGCTAGCCTAACACGTCGAAGTTAATAAAATTCTTATGTTTTCCTCTGAAGAAAGTGCCACGTGCAGGACGCTAAAATAATCACCAACCTCTCAAGGCTTAGGTTTGTCGCGTTCATTACACTACCAGAGCAACGTAAGGACACGGTACGTAGGAATACATCGCTTTTAATGACAACCTTAGGGGGTTTTATTACATTGCCCACAAGGACCTTTGCAGTCGCATCTTCTATGGTGGAAGGATAAAGAAGCAATGCAGAGACATGAACGTCTAGTGCCAACGCGGTGAGCAGTGCCCGCTACTCAGCAGCGGAAAAACTCTCACCCTTTGTGCCCCCGGCTCTCCGCAGCCAGGATAATGCAATTCCCATTGCATCCACAATTCCCATAGTTTCACATCCAGCCACGCCGGCCCCACCGCCGCTCCCGGAGCATTTACACACGAGTAACGTTACGCGCAGGAGCAGAAGTGCTGTCTGGAAATGGGTCTCACTGGTCTGACAGCTAACTAATATCAGCATGTTTTAAGTGCCTTAAAGGTTTATTTCATTTGCTTGAGTAATGAGATTAATGCGATGTTTGTTTGTTTAAGCTAAATCATACAAAACCAAACAACTAAACGTCCTTAATTCACAGCATTAGCCCAAGCTGTGTTACCACGTCAGCCTGTCTCACTATCCCGCTTTTAACTGCGCCAACAAATTCCCATTTTGCTCCAGTTTCGCTCCCAGAGGTCAGCCAGCACACGGAGACCTCGAGTGGCCAAATAAACCATTAAACATTGCCCCGCACTGCCTAAGGTTTTCACGCGCTCCCCGTTTTCTTTGCAACTAGGCTTTTAACATATTCAACTTCTAGACCTAAAAAGCCATTCTATACCCAGCAGATAGATAGATAGAGATAGATAGATATGTATGTATGTGTATGTACACACAGAGGGGGTCTGAAACAATGTTCCTGCCATGACAGCTCCTGCATACTCAAGCACAACACGGACCGGAGCCCGGCAATCTCACAAGCCTCATCCATGAATGACGGATGAGATGGACAGACCGATCTGAAAACTCACCTAAAAGCAGAGGAAGTCTGCAAACATCAGGCTGTACATCCTCACCTCAAAATAAAACTAAAGTTGCACACAAACGCATTGGTTTTGTCCCTACCACGACACAAGCAATGCATATTTAAATCTGGGTTTGATCTGTTTTGATCAGTTTGCACTCCTGTCCGTATTCTTCTGCTCAGAAGTTTCCCACCAAGGCTGGAGTTATTTCTGATGTCCCATGGCCACCAAGAGCTGACTTGGAGTTTGAATAAATTCTGCACAATTAAATAAAGCCCACAACTATGAAAATAAAAAAAGTAATCCTCCCTCATTTCCTTCCTGCACGTAAATTAATTCACATCTGACCTAGGCATTAGCCATAATACAGGCTAACATGGCCCCTACTAACTTCTTACCTAGTGCTAAGTACCTGGTGTTGACACTGGAGGTATCTCATCCCTGTGATGGACACAAGGAATTTTTTAGGGAAATGGTGGGAAATGAAGAACCTGCGATCTCCCCCGAGCACTAAAGGTCACATCCTCCAATCCTCACCTTTAGATACAGCTCTCCTCTCTGCAAGTCATCCTCTTAGAGAGGATCTGCAAAGCTGGTGCTGGGGATCTGCAAATATCTGGACGCTGTCATTCAAACGATGGGCTTTCATGGATTTTGAGGTCAGAAGAGACCACTGTGATTTTCCGGCCCAACACACTGCACTCTGACTTAACTAAATTAATCCCTGTTTGAACATCGTTCATTCCAACAAACAAACATCCCTGAAAGTGGCGTTTCCAAAGGTGGAGAAAGCACCAGCACCTTCAGCAGCCTCTTCCACCACCAGCGGTGCCAAAACCACGGACCTCAACTCCAGCGTTTCCCTGGCTTCATCTTCCAGCTGTCAGGTCTTGTTAAAACTCTGCCTGCTAGACCCAAGAGCTCTTTATTATTCAATTTATTTTCCCCACGATGACGCTAATTGCCTTAATCAATTTACTTCCCAACACTCTCCCGGATAAGCCAAGCGGACGGAGGTCCTGGGCCTTTCCCCTGCATCCCTTCCCGACTCCTGCGGTGCTCCCGCAGCCCTCCGCAGACCCTCCTCACCAGGCACCGAGGACTCGGCGGCTGCCACGTCCCTCCTCCAGCCTGGCAGCCACCTGCCGGCGCGGGCAAGGAGCACACAAGACCTTTGGCCGTAATACCCTATTAGCAGCGCTCGCTCGTGACTCCTCGCTCCTCTATAAAGACACAATTTCTCCAGACAGCATCCTGGAGGTATGGCCCGCGTTGTTTGCCCTCAGATAGAGAAATTTACAGTTGGCCATCTGAGAAATATTACCTGCTTGTATCCAAGCAATACAAATTGCTTCGACCAGCGGTCACCCCTTTTCATTATTTACCACTCTCCCAATCTTAGTGACATTTCAAGCTTTAGGAACGGTGACTCTCTGCCTTGTCATGGCTTGCTCACAGACACATTAAGCAGCATAAGGACAAAAACGAGTGCTCAGAGAGGCTGCTAGAAATAGACGTTGGGAAATTATTTCTGACTTTACAACCGTATTTTGAGAACTGACACTCTGCTGGGTCTCAGCCAGTCACTCTTTTGCACATCCCCAGCCAAAACAGCAGTGTTGTTCGAAGCGGCATTTCTTGATGAATTTTAAGTAAATAAAAATTTAGGTTTTTATTTACAGTTACCTTTATCAATCCCATCGACTAACTCTTTAAATGAAAAAAGAAAAGTTAGTTCTGAAGTACGTGCTGCCCCTAAACTCGTGCTGATGGAGACCGAGAGCATCGCCATCCTTCCCTCCTTCATTAAACAAGTCCCCTACCGCAACAAAAATCACTGGCCGCGACCTCACTGCCTGGGGCTAAACAAGAGTGAGATTTCGTACTCCAAGCAAGGCTGGAACTAGTATTTAGTGAAGCTGGGTCACCTCCAAGAAAGCACAAATTCAAGAAATATGTCGAACTTTTGGCTAGACAAAACTAAAATCGCACTTTGTCTCCCCAAATCTGACTATGTTGCTTCTTTCTAATACTCACAACTTTCGTTGTCCAGATGCAGAGATACAGATACATGCTTTCTGCTCTTCAAACGTTGCTGATGGGAAAAATATGTCATCCTGGCGCTTCACCTAGGAATAATATTGCAGCATATAAAAAAACCCGTTTCCTTCTAGAAACAGAAAATAGGTAGAACAGGCATTTCATCTGAGAAACGCTGTTGTTATTAGCAAAGGGCAAAAGCTGAAGTTAGCACAGGTATTTCAGTACTAAACTTCTGGATACCCTAATTCTAGGCTCGAATGCTGCACCGTACCATTCTGGTATGAAAAGAGGTACTAGCTCAGACAAACAGCAAATATAAAACCTAAATGAGCTTGTGCTGCGGGATCACGAAACTTCAGATAACTGCAAGATCATGAAAGCTGATGAAAAGGTTTTTTTTATCCATATATTGAACTGAAATTAATTTCATCCCCAACTAATCACAGCAAAGTTCAAGTCTCTCAAATCTTAAGTGTAACATCTAGCAGTTAGCCTAATTACTTTGCCTAAATTGCTGATTTCTTCCAACATCCCCTCCCACGCAGAACCTGGTTTTCAGCATAAAAATAATAAAAAAGTTTACGCTTTATGACAGCTCTACAGGTACCATTATTATCTCTTATATTTGGTCTTGCACGTTTTTAACGAGGAATTTACAGGGTTTTCCCTCCAGCTAACACAAATAAAGGTCATTCACCCCACACACATATACCATCGTAAACCTAAAGGGTACGCTGATAAAAGCAAAGAGGAGAGTTGACGAGGAAAGCCAAGATGCAGTTACTCAAAGGGGCCTGCAGAAGGCCAATTTTTAATTAAAAACTTCATCTGGAACATAAACTACAAGTTCCTCACACCCTAAGCATTCCAAGCGCATCACCCATAGAGGAATAAGGCGGCCACGGAGACCTCACACCTTGGGGAAGCCTTCGGCAGGTACGTATGTGGATGTAAGCACGCATGCTTGGGATGCAGAAAAGATGCAGGAAAGCCAGGGTATCCCCTCGATGGCAGTGCTGCCCCCGTGCTCACACTGGCAGGCACAAACAGGGCCAAAAGGGAATTGCTGAGTGAGAAGGGAGGGACTGTGTCACAGCAGCTTGCCCTAAATATAAACCGGAATATCCGCAAAGGCAGGCTGAGGACCTGCAGAACTCATCGCACCCCACGGCACGACACCTGCCGTCTGCGCAGGAGCCAGCCCTGTGATCAGTTGTCAGTTTTGTTTATTTTCTGCCCTAACAATGATGCTATCGGCTCCGTCACCGCATCGGCTGCGCGGGAACTTATGGACTTCCATCTCCTCCTTCTGCCTCTTTCGGGGCCGATCCTGCAACCATACGGGGACAACTCGCACACCCATTGATCTTCCCAAAGCCCACCAGCATCTCAAAGGGGCTAGAACACGGTCCCAGCCAAGATCACGTATACCTTGCAGAGCCATACATTATAGTCATTACAATAATAACCAAAAGCCAGGCTAGTTTTGGAGTATCCTACAATCTTGTGCCAACCTCCTCAGCACAGAAGCTACTCTTTTTCCAAAGTGAACGGGTCGCTAAAAAAAATGATAGGCAGCATCCATTACATATCTGTTATATTTAGCAACAGAGAATCCATCTGCATTATTCCTGGTCTCATTAAAGACTTGGCTCCTTGTAAATATTATGTCTCTAATCCACACATTCCCCCTCCGCGCTGTGCTTCAGGGGTCTATTTAAGTAATAATTGGTATGCGTTGTCGCAAAGAAATAGTGGCTGAGTGTTTGACAACATTATACAAGTTAATGTACATGGGAAGAACTGTGGCGGTCCTCGTGTGAAAAAAATCAATTCAGCGAAGTTCCTAACAGCATCTCTACAAAAATCTCACCGAGGTACCCCGCGCTTCCTACACCTGGGTCCGAAGGAGGGTGTGATTTGGTCAACTTTCATTTGGCCACCATGGTGGGTGGCAAAGGTCCTTCCTCATCTCATGCTGCCCCGACTGCTGGTGGGGATTAGGGAGAGGACCTGGGGAAGCAGAGCTTCCCAAGCAGGTTGCTTTAACCGCATAAAACCTAATTCTGGCAGGAGGGATGGGCAGAAGCCCAGAAGTAAGCAGGGCAGTTACGTTCAGCAGGACCACTGGTTTTCATAAGCTTAAAGTATACATGAAATTACTGCCAGATAAGGTTGGAGGAGCAAGTCATTAATAATTAAAATCTATTGCTGATGTATTCGAGTAACTTGGGGTTTATTTGCATTTTACAGTACAGTCCCAGAACAGATGGGACTTTATGGACACCTATCAAGGCGCCTAACTCGATCCACACGGAAGACCCCGTATTTGAAAAACAAGGCTGAATTATCCAAAACGACTCGGTAATGCAAGTGCACGCAGCTCCCATCAGCTGTGGAGCGGGGGGACCCTGGAAGGCGATGGCATCCCGGAGGCTGTCCTCCCCCAACACAGCCGCCGAGCAGAGACGAACCTCCGGCACCCTCCCAGAGCGGACTCCTCTCCTGGCTGGAATTTCACAAGAATCCCAGAAGTTGGCAACCCCACCACGCAGCAGCACTGCTGACCTCCACGAGGGGTCGACGGGCCCATCAAAGTCGATGCTGACAACGCCGAGCCCTCCCCACGGCTGCCGCAGGGGTCGGGCAGCAGCTGCATGCCCACCCCCCAGGAGCTACACGCATCCCCCGCTGGACAACACACATGTGAAACACCTGAAGACGTGACACTAACAGGAATGGAGGCAGTGACGTGCACACCGCTACGGGGCATCCTCTGCGGCACCCCAGCTGTGACGTTTTGGGGGAAAACACCGGCGCCGTTCCTTGCCACGCTTCTCCTCATGCAGAACACACAATTGCAGACCTCAGACTGGCCAAAGCGAACTCCGACCACCAGCACTGACCTTCAAGATGCGCAGATGCCGATGCAAACCTCTCCATCGGGCCACTCTGGTTCCACCAATGTTTTTCCCCTCCAACTATTCCAGCTGTTTTTCTTTTTCATAATCCCACGGAAGTTACAAATAATATAACCCAGGCACTAACAAATCATTACAGAGCAAAATAACACCACCAACTTTGCCAGCAGGACCATCAATATCTTCCCACGCATCACCACCATGCCCCCCCCATCAGACCAAGTATGACAAGCCCAACCGACCAAAGCGAACCCCAAAGCCCACGCGGCAGGGGTTCTCTCGCAGTCTCAACCCAGAAAGTTCAAGTAGGGCGTCAAGTCTAGGTGAGACTGGAGCAAATTTGGACTCAGGCCCCTCTTGTCTTGAAGACAAACGTGACAAAATGGGATTTCTGTTTCTCAACAGTGCAGTACCTCTTTTCCGAACAAGAAGTCTTCACCTTTCTCTTTGCAATCTCACCGTCACATTTCCCCGAACACGACATCCTGCCAGCATTACCACCTCAGAGAGGAGAAACAAAAAATAATTTAAAACTCCAGATGTTTATTCCTGTGAAAACAATTCCTGGTTCCTAAGAAGCCATCAGGGCTCAGGGTGCAAGAAAGGGGAGTGCACGATCATAAAGCCTCATTGGTCGTTGTAGAACTAAATAAATAACAACTGGTTCTTCTGTGCTCTGTTACCAAAAACTGCTGCTGACTTCACAGAAAACGTTATCTGGTGCCTTCCTGGTAAAATGCCAAAGATCCCGGTCTCCTCACCACGATGGGGCTGAGCAGGAGAAGATACGCACGGCATAATGAGAAGGTTTGGTTTCCATGCCCTTGCCGGGGCAAAGGATGGTCATGGCATTTTTTGTCCTTTCACCTAAAATTTACCTTTATTTTATTTCCTCTGGCAAAGGAGAAGGAACAAAAAAAACCCGAAGCACGGGAACACGGGAGAAGGAATGAGAGTTGGCCCAGGCGCACGCGGGCGTGCCAAAGCGCATTTTGGAATCTTTCAGCATCACGTACGGCAGTGGAGAAAACACCAGTTCCCGGCTACAACGTTTGTGTTGTCCCAGTCAAGAGCAAAACCAGCGGTGACTTGCCGAAACCTCCCCTCCAAAGTTTCAGTGTTCCCTGCAAGAGGGGACCCCAACAACCACCCCGCGCGCCCCCCACACAGCCCTTACTCGCCTGCGAGCCCTGAAGCCGTTCCTCCTGTCGGAGCTTATAACCTAAATACCCTTAGTGCAAAAATAATTTTCATTTTAAGAGTTAAGTGGGCTGTGCAGTGGAAAAAAAAGATATTTCAGGGCTTTATCCTTCTTACGACAAAATTGTAATTCCTATTGCAGCAGGAGAACAAGTATAAAAATTACGAAGATCCGTATCGCATTTCCTTGCTCTCTATTGTACGCGACCCCCAAGAGCTAGGAGACTGGCTCAGGGTGCTGTTCTCAAGCTCTGCGGAGTAACCAAACATACAAAGAAGTGATTTTATTGAGCAGGGAGAGAGCTGCAAACAGATCTGGGGGGGAGGGAAACTGCTGGGGCAAGGGGTCCCTGTACTCTGAAAAATGCCAAATTTCCAGGGCAGGTGTAATCACCCCAGTTTGAAGAGCTCCTCACCAGCAGCTCCACTCTCCATTTCTTTTAACTTACTACAGCCAGACCATCAGGCAAAGAAAGGAATACTTGCTAGATCTTATGTGAGGAGTAAATATGACACCTATCAGATTTTATGAGACAGCATCATCCACCAGATTTTAACAAAACACTTGCAAATTGCCAGTGCTGCGTTCAGAGAAGCTTTTCCATTTCTTCCGCTTCAACACGAAGCCACTTTCAGTTCCCACAGCTAGTAAACAGCACCAAAAAAACAGCGCAAATTAACCTACCTCTTCCAAAAGGTTGGACAAACCCAGATTCAGGGGGTTTTTTTCATTAAAGTACATGTTCTTACCAGAGCCAGCTGAACTGAAGAAGTTTTATTTGAACTGCAGCCAGCCTGATGGATAAATCAACTTTCCTGGCCAAAGGTTTAGGTATGCTACTTCCAACTCGTGCCTGGGACCTCATACTTCGAGGCTCATGTTTTTCCTGATACAAGGAATATTATCGCTGGACCCCAGTGACAAGTCTCTGTACTAGAAATGACAGCATTAGAGATGACAGTCTGTGCTACAGTTTTTGCTACGGGGAAATTCCTTTGAACGTTTTCCATCTGGGAAAAGCACGAGTGGAAAAGGGCACAACCTTGCCCTCGAAAAGCGGGCTGGGATAAGAGGGAGCTGGCAGCAAACGGGGCGGTGGGGCTGCAGCTCTGCGGGGCACCGCACCCCGGAGCCGCCCGCTCCGGCCAAACCTCGGCGATCCCAAACGGGCTGGGCTTAGGAAGAAAACTACCTTAAAACCAGGGGAAGCTGACCGCAAGAAAACATCATCTACAGTTTGTACGCTATAAAGTTGACAATAAAACTCTGGTCCGAGGAAGCACCTCATTTTTCCCCTGGAATTTTGGACTGCAAAGTCAAATGCTCCTGCAATCCGCGTTTCAAAACCCAGGAGCGGCTCACCGCTCTGACTCAACTACCCGTTCAGTTTGACAAATACTTGGTTCCGACTTTTAAAAGGAAAGATACTTTGATTGTCCACAACTGTGAGAGCCTGATCAAGCGAGGAACCACCCGCAGCCCCCAGATGCGCCCGGGTTTGCTAATGATGAAAGCAAACCTCTGTCCCCGCTCCCCGCTAATGACTAACAGGTGGGTTTCCCAAACATGTCCAAAAATAAAAAGCTCCTTTCTAAAAATACCGTCCTGCATCCACGACGCCAGACTTTCCAGAAAAATACTTGACGATAGATGACGTTTCCTAAACAATCGCTTTTATAGGAACTTCAGGCTGCCCCTGCAGCAGAAAGTTTTGCGAGGCGAAGAATACAAATCTTTGTTTAAGATTCGAGCCCCGTGGACGAACCCATTCCCTCGGCCAGCTCCGGAGCTCGCACACAAATCAGCTTTATGGTAATAACAGATTACAGAACACATCGCCACAAATTATTTTTTTTTTTTTTACTACAGGATGTGTAATTGAAATGTCTGTGACTCAACAATCACCTCTGAATTCATAAATACCTCATAGTATTCTGAACACACTCTCCTATAATGAGACCGTCTTCAATTTTCCTTGGTAAAGAGACCTTTAAAGAATGCTAAAGCAGGTCGGCGCCCTTATGCACTGATGGAAACAGGAACAAAAGCATTTTGTCACCAGGCATCTCGTCTATCATTATTTTCTTCACTCTGCTTAAACAAACTGAAAAGTCCTCGCCTTTTCTTTTTTCCTCCCCCCCGAAATATCTGCAATAACTGCAATTTCACTCCCATCGGTAAGCCACCATCTGTATGAAAACAACGGTCCATTATACCTAACCATCACCGGCGATCATTTTTCCGGCTTTGCAAATGTTTTTTAAAACACAGGATTAAAATGTCATACCATCCCTCACGTTCTAGGGAGCCGTGCGTGTATTCCTCTCCTCCGGTCACGGTATACTTAATCAAGTGTGAATGATTAAAGTACTTCAATTAGAGCTACGTACATTCATTGCAGGCAATTCAAAGGCAGCGGAGAAGTGCAGCTGAAAGAAGAAATTACTTCTACTACTTTGAGATCTCCATCTCCCACTTCCCTCCTCCCCAGCCCGGCCAGGCAGAGCCGTGGGACCCGGCAAAGTACCAAGCCCTAAGCCCCGGCCAGGATTTACCTTAGGGGCAGGTCCCTGGGCAGGACAAAAGGCTGTTCTTTCCCCCTCAGCAAGTCCAGCAAGTTGGGGG
>WEKW01000892.1:0-16440 GCA_013389905.1 Sula dactylatra
TCAACATCAAAACAAGTTTCTGAATATTTATAAGAGATGTAACATGGGGAGAGGTGAACCCAGTAGACTATCACTTTAATAGACAGCTCATTTTAGTCAGCTGTAAAGAAATTGAAAAAGAATTGAAAATGGTCAGATCTTCCTATTATTTAAATGTATTACTTAGACTGAATTAAAGGCTGATCCCAAGTGAATATACAAACTGTTAGGTGTTTTCTGAAAGAAAAAGGAAGAGACCATTAGGAGTCAGAAAGGCAGCTTTTCTAAAGTGTCACAAGAACCAAAATGCATCCAGAAAACATTTGTGCAGAAGAGGTTTCATAAAGTTATAGATCTTGAAAACTGGTAAAAGAAAAGATTTTCAGTCTGATGAATCATGCCAATCATCGTATCTGCAGTCTGTTCTACAGAATTGAACTGAACAGAAGATACAGAGCAGAAAACTTTCTTTTCTTTCTGTTTGCATTAAATACTACTCAGTAAAAAAGTCAGTGTACTGAGAATAAAAACATCCTTTTATTTTCTCTCATCAATCCGTGATGAAACTGAAAAGCATCTTTATTTTGTGAGTGAAACATGCTAGGTAATATGTCCCCTGAAGGAATCTACAACAACATAAACTGAGCATGTAAATCTTTGCATCTCGTAAGACACTATCCTTATCATGGTTTGACAATGAAAACTCTTGTCTTCATTTTAATTTCTTAGATGTATTAGATTATGATCATGGAAAAACATTTTTAGCTTGCAGCAGTATTTAAGTGTATTATTTTAAAATACTGTATGATGAACTGCAGTGTTTTTACCCACAGCTTTTTTGAAGGCCTAATTGCCTTAGCTTTAGTTTGACAGCTGAGTTGCCTGGGTTTTTTTTTCAAGTTTCTGTCTAAAACTGAGCTTTAACTCATATTGTTAAAGTTTCAACCTGCTGCCCTTAGGTAATTTATAATTTTAAAAGATGGATTGTTCTTGAACCTAGCCCATGTAGTAGATTTCAATGAGACTGAATAGTCAGTTCTGAAAACTTAATACATATATATGCAGGACCATGTGAATAAGGAAGGCTGTGTAAATGAAGACCTTATATGTATTGTATATCTGAAGTTGTATGTGTTTGCTTTTGTTATTGTGGTACATGGACAAATAGCAGTGTAGTTATAAGTGCAACTTTAAGGCACAAACATGAGGCAGGAAAGTAAAAAGATCTGAATGAGATTGTTTAAATGAATTCCAGAAGTCTGGAATGCTACGGATTACATCTAGAAAAATAGCACCACATTTTTTTTTTTTTAGTGTTTCAAAAAAAGGCTAAACTTCATATGAAGAGTTATCTTCTAGCTCTTCAATGATTTCACTCTTTCACACTCCATATGCTTGATTTGTCACCCATATGCAGTTATATGAGCTCTTTGCTGTTATCCTCTTTTGGAAGGGTTTTGGCATGAAAAAATATGCTAATCAACATAACCTCCTCAAAGTTACTGTGGAAACAAGGGTTCTGTGAAAAAATATCAAGGTACTGCAATCACAGCAAAACTATACAACATTGGGCAAAATCTTGAAAGCAGAACAAAATTACCAACTGCACTGTGGACCTTCAGGATGACTGCTGCTTCCTGGAGATCAACAACTGTAAAGCTTCCTCTGCATCCAAACTATTCATTCTGACATTGGGTCTTGCTTTCTTAAGAACCATGTCTGAATTAGGAAGTTGTGGAAGACCTGGAGAGGTTTTCTGCTTGCAAACCTGGCTTAACCAGAACACTGCTAACAAATCTGGCTGATTTGTAGCCCCAAAGCACGGGGCATAGTCAAGGTGATACCAACATTACTCTACCTTGTCTGGAGCAGAGGCTGCCTGCTTGATCCCATGTTTCATATGCCTCGACTCTGATTCTCGTGTGGTCCCATAATAGGTTAATGCTGTGGCATTATTTGCACATTTATTCAGGTGGCATTATTGGTGCATTTATTCAGTTCAAAGTATCTGAAATAATTTGAGGTTTTGTTCTGTCCAAAGAATTAGTGTGATTTGCTTTTATATTCTACTTTATTTGAGAGCTTATAAAAATTAAAATAGCAATGACATGGTTCTTTCTGGACAAATCTTACATTATTTATACCCTCAGTTATTAATATTCCTTGTCTGTCTCTCTCTTTTTATTTCCCTTTCTTTCAGTCCCCCTTTCCTTCTCATACTTCATAACCATTAGGTCATTGTTTGACAATTTCGTTACACTATCTAAAATCAAACTGAGACTATCTAAGGGTTGTGGTCCGATCCTGGGTCACAACTGAGCCTCATAGTTATGCAGACTTACGCACTGAGTAATCAGATAAGTAAGGAAAAGATGACAAGTTCGACTGAATTTTCTTTTTGAGGTTTGTGGGTTCATTCAAACTTGGAAAAGGGCAACTTAGGCAGATCAAAACTGAAGATGATATTAGCTTGACTCTGTGAAACAAAATAGGTGAACTTTGTTCAGTTCTGAGCAGCAGAATTAAAGTACAGAAGTGATCGTGCAATGCTATGGCAGTTAATATAGGAAGACGTAGTCACTCAGAGACAGTGTGATTCCACTGTATTTCTTTGATCAGTCACAATTTCACCAGTCTGGATGTCGCTAACTGTATTACTTCTACCTTTCATCTAATTAATCAGTTTTGATGATAAAGCCCCTTGTAAAGGAAATTCTGCAACATTCAGAAATCTGATTTGCTTATAAAATAACTGACACAATTTCAGTTTGATCATTTTGTACTTGGAATGTGCTTTGTTAAACAAGTCTTAAATGGTGTCTTGACTCTGAATGATGCATCAGATTAGCATTAAATCATTGCTTGCTGCGTCTGTACTCACAGATCTGCAGCTTGACATGAAGTATGCAGTATCTGCCTTTAAAAATGCAGGAAGCTCAGTTCATATCTTTACTCTAGAATTCATTCCTGAAGGACACAATTTGGCTAAAGCTTTGAATCTCTTTTTGTATTACTTATTTCATCTTCATAGATTTAGTAAATTGCAAATCAACTTAGAATTATTACTATGGGACCTTACAAGATTCTGTCACTAGCACACATGCCTAAATCTTATTATTATATGACTACCAATTTTTTAAACATTTTAACATAATTTTATGTTTCAGATTATTATAGGAACTTAAGCTCTTTATTGCACAGTATTTCCCATTTCTTTCACCAGACGCTTGCCTTAAGTATCACTTGAAAGAGGAGGACAGTGCAGGTGCTTAATCTGATGTTTTCTTAGATATCTTAGGTATCAGTACATTAAGGTAGTCTTGGCTGCATTTATCATAAGATTATGTATAAGTAGTCACTTAAGTGTGAAAATAAAACTTTACCTAAAAGCCAGTAGGTTTGATTTATTTTAGATCCTGTTTGCCCAAACGTGAGGATAACAGAGTTTTGGATTCTTGCAAAATATAGGAAGCTCTATATTTTAGAACACTATAAAAATGGAAAATCAATAACTCAATAATCATTAAATGATCAATAATAATTCAATTATAAATTTAAAACCCAGAAATCAATAACAGTTATGTACTCCAGCAGCTTGTGCTGCTGAATTTTATTTCTGGCAATATTTATGGATGAGTAACTTCAGGTGTGTAAGTCATCCCATAGAGCTAAGAACTTCTTCCACTTAGAACTTTCAGGTGCAGAAATTATTGCAGAATTATTATCATCATCATCATCATTATTTCAGAAGTTTATTTTCAACATTGTGGGTAGCTTTTCATATTTTAAGAAGTAATGTTAACCTGAGGTAGTTACTTTGCAAGTTGTCAGGTAATAGTGAATTATTAAATGACAGCAAGGAGTAGCCTTGAAGGCTGTTTATACGACTTGTTTTTAATAGTTTTTATGTAAAGTTTTAGAACTTTGTCATGAGACTGTGCAGTATTAATTTTGGATGATAACTCCATTAAGATACACTTTTAGCTCTAGACACTTTGTAACCATATTGTGAGAAGGCTGAGCCTACTCAACCATGCTATGCTGTTTTTAAAAAGCATACCGTACAAGGGGAAGGGGATTGAGAGTATTCCTGAAGTGATGTTAAAAGAACACAAGTAGTAATCTGATTCTCCCTTTAGGACATTAATCTTTTAAGAGTAGTATCAGCTAAAATTGGCATTGATAATTCAATCACAGAAGAAGTGAATTTGCATTAGGCAGAAAATGGTTGGAAACATCTACAAGTGCTCAAAACTGCTGTTGTGCTGAATGGATGTAGAAAATAGCCATAAAGTTTCAGCGAATATTCATTAAACACAGTATTAATTAAGTAATTTGTAAAATCCACCAAATTAATTACACTGCTGAGAAGTCACCTCGAAATACAGACTTCTTAGAAGGCAGTACATGAGGAAAAACTTTAACAAAAATGCTTTTTTTATTTTCTATTTAATGAAGGTTGTACAGGATTTGCTTTTCCTTTTTTATGCATAGCTTTTAGTGAAGTTAATAGCACCTGCACTATAATGTTCCTCATTATAAACCTATAAATCTCTTTCAAAAACATAAAATGCTGTGAGAGCTATTAACCAGTAGTGTATTGTATTTATTAGGTTCATGAATCCCTAATTTGTAATTTAGAAAAGCAACAAATCAGAGAAGAGGTTATTTACTGGCAGGTGCGTATATTTTGTATATGTCTTTTTCATAAACCATTCTGACTTGTTTTGTTGATGACTGAGTATTAGCTTTTACAGAACATGATTGATTGCCTTATCTCATAAACCCACTATAAATAGACCAACCTCAATATTTTTCATCACAGAAGCAGTGAAACTTCACTCCAATTTTTCTGAGTATGGCTTTAAACAGTTTCACAAGAAAAAAGTATATTTTTTCATGCCATGCATTTAATTGAATATGTAGTTTTGTGGAAATGTTCATCATTTGTACATACTATTGCCAGACTGATTTTTAAATCACCACCCCAGAGTGAAGTTCCAGCTCCTGATATCTCCTTATTGCCCATAAATCAAACCAGGAAAGAGAGACTACACAGGCTGACATTCAAGAAATGTGACACAGTTGTGCAGTAACTTAAAGTTGTATAGAAATATAAGGGCCATTCCTGTGACAGTCAGTGGACAACTTCCTTTAGATGCTTTACACAGTTTACCAGATAACTTAGGCTTTTTTTCTTCTTTTTTTTCTTTTCCTCTGTAGTCACTTTACTGTCTCCTTTGCTTGCCAAGGAGACAGATACTCTGGAAAGTCTTGAAAAGACAACTTGAAGCTGTTCACGCATATAGCTTACTAGATATATACCTTAACTGAAACTTGTCAGTCATCTTTTCTAACTGTATTTGTGATATACAAGGAAAATTAAATATATATGAACTCCTTTTGATAGTCAATAAAGACAGTGACAAGAAAAAGCACAGTGTGAGTTTTATCAGGACATTTTCTATTAAAAATATTAATGACAGTAAAAGTCAATACTGTTGACTGAAAATATCAACATTACTAGAATTTAGCAATTATTAGTAACTTGTTTTTAAAGAAAAACTTCAGGGTATTGCCTAGTACTATTTTTTTTTGTCTTCAATTTTTTTGTCAAGGTGACAAAAGAAAAATATTCCAGGCAAAAGATTTTAGGTATGCATTAGTCCAACACAACACCAGAAAGTACTGTAATATATTTACTACTGCTGCTGTTGTTGAGCCCAGAGTTGAAGATATAATTCATCCAGAAAAAAAAAAATCCCAATCCTAAATATACGTGATTCATATTGGAATTATGTGCATGTTGACCTAGCTCTTATATTACAGATTTATTCCTGCTGTTTGCAGAGATTTCTATAAGTAACCATAGTCATTCCTGGCTATGGGTGTAAATGATCGACACTTTAGCTCAGAAAGCACTTCTAGTTTGGGACAGGGACAGCAGCACACTGCACAGCCCACCCTTGGTAGTGAGGGCCACAGGGCTCCCGTCTGGAGATGGGAGGGAGGGCAGGAAAGCAAAGCAAATTCACACTGTTTAACCCAAGGCACCCAGTGAAGGTGATAGGCACTTCGGCAGAGAATAAGAAGTCCTTAGATTTAGACCTTCAGAGACAATAATAAGACCTGGAAGCATTATAGCTGCATCTGCAGTGCAGACTTGCACATTTTTATGAGTTTTACAGCTGTTGGTTTTTTACAGTTTTTGAGATAAGGTGGACAAAGTAATTTGAAGTTTGTATGGACATGCCCAGAGATTTCTTTCGATTTCCACCTGTCATTACTGTGATACATCTTCCTGTGGCTCCATCCATACAGCAGAGGCCAGGGAATGCCTTACTCTGAGTAGTTTCTGAGAGAAGGAACCAAGAAAGAAATGTATTCAAGGGGCTCTGAATTTAGACAGATGCCTTAGAGTCTTCTTTGTACTAGAGAGAATATCCACAAACAGCTATGACATAGTCTTTGCCTACTTTCTTCCTGGCTCCATCTGCTACAGATCTGCAGACAGTTTCCTCCATGAGACAAGTGTTCTTTTTGGATGATATCTGTCCATATTACATCAGCTGAAGTGCACAGAGTAAATAGGACTAAAAAGTGCCTTGCTTCTTTGTAGGAAATAGCCCATTCACCCATAATGAAGAATTATCAAGCTTCTTCAAGGAAAATACAGTGCCTATCAGATCCAGCATACGAAGTTCTTTCAATAAATAAATAAATAAATAGGTTGGTTGCTTTTTTAGGTTTGTTTGGGTTTTTTTTTCCGAAAGTGTCAGCTGCAAGGTAACCACAAGTTAACCAGAGGTCACTGCTGTAAGCAGCCAGACAAATGTTCCAAAAAGGCATTTTAAGAAGGTAACAGTTATTCTTTAAAGGACTGATAAAACCTGTCTAGCTAATTACTGTATCCTTTTATATTTAAATGCTTTGATTAAGTCTATAAAAGCGCACAGAAGCCTTTTATTTTTGCAGCCAAAAATGTCCATTCAAAAAAAAGGGTTACATAACAGAAGGCTTCAGACATAGATAGGGATTTCCTTTCAAGCTGATCTTTAATCATAAAGGTCAAACGTTTAACGTTAAAACACTTGAAGGGCAAGGAACTCTGTTACATTCAGTTATTGATTTTGAAGACCCTGACCCTTGCGAAGTATCATAGGCCATCGGGGAAATTGACAACAGTACAGTAATAAAAAGAGCTAAAAACTTGTTCAGTCTTTTTTGTGTCTAAATCCAATACNAAAAAAAGAAAAGAACCACACAAACAAAAAACCACACTGTGTAGGACTAACAATAGATTCAGATCTCAAGCCTATTGGGAACAGAGGAAATCTGCAATTGTTGCAGCTAAGCTACTCTTCTCTAAAAAGCTTTCATTTTCCTTTTGGCAGCAATTACTGTTGCTGGCTGATATTACGGAAGGATAGTTTCTGTTAATTAGAGTGAGCTAAAAGTTTTCAGAGTAAACTGTGTTCTGTTAGAAAATATTGACTTAAATAAGTATCATGATATTGTAAGCAGGTTGTTCTGTTAGACTGCATGACTGCCTACATTCCCAAGCTTGCAGCATCAGCAGTGCAGGGCACACCTGCGCTGTATACTCCTTCAAGCCAGGAGACCTCTTAAAGTCAAGGACGATATCATGGCAGCTCTGCCAGGCTCTCTGAATCCTGTCATTTGACCTCTGAAATACCCTACTCTAATTGATTGTTAGAATCATAGAATCATAAAATCATTTAGGTTGGAAAAGACCCTTAAGATCATCTAGACCAACAGCTAATCTAACACTGTTAAGTCCACCACTAAGCTATGTCCTTAAGTGCCACATCTACATGTCTTTTAAATACCTCCAGGGATGGTGACTCAACCACTTCCCTGGGCAGCCTGTTCCAGTGCTTGATAACCCTTTCTGTGAAGAAACTTTTCCTAATATCCAATCTAAACCTCCCTTGGTGCAACTTGAGGCCATTTCCTCTTGTCCTATCACTTGTTACTTGGGAAAAGAGACCAACACTCACCTCGCTACAACCTCCTTTCAGGTAGTTGTAGAGAGCGATAAGGTCTCCCCTCAGCCTCATTTTCTCCAGGCTAAATAACCCCAGTTCCCTCAGCCGCTCCTGATAGGACTTGTCCTTTGGACACACTCCAGCACCTCAATGTCCCTCTTGTAGTGAGGGGCCCAAAACTGAACACAGTATTCAAGGCACAGCCTCACCAGTGCCGAGTACAGGGGCACGATCACTTCATTAGTCCTGCTGCCCACACTATTTCTGATACAAGCCAGGATGCTGTTGGCCATCTTGGCCACCTGGGCACGCTGAAGGTCATATTCAGCCAGCTGTCGACCAACACCCCCAGGTTCTTTTCTGCCAGGCAGCTTTCCAGCCACTCTTCCCCAAGCCTGAAGCATTGCATGGGGTTGCTGCATGGTTGGGCATGGGCCCAAGTGCAGGACCTGGCACTTGGCCTTGTTGAACCCCATACAGCTGGCCTCGGCCCATCAACCCAGCCTGTCCAGATCCCTTTGTACAGCCTTTCTACCCTCAAGCAGATCAACAAGCCCACCTGTCAGGATCTTTGAAAAAGGGCTAAGGAATGAGTTCAAGTACTGCCCAAAATCGTTAGGTCCTACCCTGACTCTTTTTGACTGGTTCAACTACTTTTCTCACAGATTAATTTCATACAGAGGGAATTTGCCCTAAGAAACATGGGTGCAAGCTCCTCTGACCACACAGATCAGTAGCTGGCCCCTTTTTGTCTAGGAGTGTAGCTATAGCCTTTGGAACCTCAGGGAAGGATACAGATCCACAGGGAAGGGTACAGAAACCCAACAACCTGATCTGAACCAGAAGCTGAGAGGATTTCTATCTCTTATCATAGAAAACATGGCAACCTTAAAGGTTTTCAAAACTGGCAAACTCTGAGAAAGCCTTGCGACTGTAACACAAAAGAAATCACATAGTCCAGACTCAGGAAGCCTTCAAGACTTCCCAACTTCTGCTGAGGAGCACTGTTGTCTGAACCACTTTCAGCCCAAACACCTCCAGGCTTCTAGGCACAGAGACCAGCTCCCTCTTCAGAGGGATGCACATGAGTCCAGCTTGCCTGAAAGATGGGAGCACCTGGACACCCCAGCACAGGCTCTAAGAGACCTTACAGCTGGTTATTGAAACTGAGAATCTAATAGCAGCAAGGAACAAAGGATTTCAAGACTGTCAGTCTGCATTGCTGAATCCTGAGATTCCTTAGGTAATATTTATTGAAAACGTTTCAGAACTTTGTGCTTATTCATCAAAAGTTTGCCTAATTATGGGGTTAATAATAGAATGTCTAGTCTCATGCTATAGTTGACAATATCCACAAAGAAGCTTCAGATTCATATTGATAGTTAGAAGCCTTGTAGTTCAGAATATTTCTATTCATACGTTAATGCATGGGGTTTTTTCAGTTCAGTGAAGCTATATTCGTCATATAAGTGAATCAAAACAGTCCAAAATAGTCAAGAAAGTAAATAGAAAAAATCTTGCATAAGAGAACTTCCCATTGGCACAATCTCATTGGAAGTCTGTACCCATACTTCTTCCTTCTGTGTCAGCTGGTGTCCCCTGTCACTGAAGGAGAGTCATTTCAGCAGTGTGACTTTTGGTAGAAGTGGGCAGAAAAAGGTCTAAGTTCCTAAACTGCATAAGATTTACTATGGGAAGTCACAGAACATTCTCTTGTGCACCTTTAGGAAAGAACTAAATGCTTATTTCTGTAGTTCTGAGGCCCTCTCACCTGAAGGAGATGCCACTGGAAATGAACAACTAGCAGAAAAAAGGCACCCCCCTGCTATGGTGTCTTTTCCCACTTGGTCCATCAGGAGCAGCAGCTGGAGAAGTTTTTCCCAAAAGCCCTGGGAGTCAACTCTCTCTGAGTCACTGCAGAATACACACAACTGCAGAATACGTACAAAAATACAAAGCAATCATTTTCTGATTACTGCACGTGATAGATAACTAGGACTACTGAGCTACAAAGCTAAGCAATAGTATGATTACCATCAATGATAAGACACCTGATAATTCTTTTGTGACCGTGCAGTCATCAGTCAAGTCGGGAATGAGCTGATGTTCCTTGTTGCTGGGTTACCAACCTCCAGTTCATCGCTTTTTTTCCATGGGGTTTTATACCTTCCCACATCAGTAGTTTTCCTCTTGAATCCTCTAACTCCCACAATCCTGTCAGTGGTTTTGCTTCTAGTACCTGCTTGGCTTCAGCATGAACTTTCTCACAGTACAACAGCAATTGGATATGTAAAACTGAGCCAAGGACACACTCACTTGCACCAAACTTGGCTCACAGACTGTGGAACTCCTGCAAGGGGGTAACCAGACATGATTTTTTTGTATGTTTTGGACTCTCTTGCACTGAGTGGTTTCTCTGTCCATTTTACTTAGGGCCATATCCTTAGCATGCTTCTCTGGGGAAAAAAGGGAGTGTTTTTGTCTCTCCTGTAAAGTCAAAGACAGACAAACTTGGAGAGAGTGCTTTGCTTTTTGCCTTACGATTTGTGTCACAGTAAGGTTACGAGGTTACCACACTTAGGAGCTGGTAGGGGCAGTTCTTTACAGTGGATGGTTCCAAACAGAAATCTGGTCCTGAAATTTCATGGGTAGACCTTAAGCTAGCATGATAACAGGACTCTGAAGTCTTTATAAATTGTTGCCTCCCTTTTTGTATCCTCTTTTCCTTAAGAAACTAGGAAAGAGATTAGGCTGAGGAGTATCTCAATGAAGAGCTTACGGCAGAAGCACCAAAAGCTTACCACTGACGTACCCATTACAGCCTTTGACTTAAGAACAACACAACGTATATTGTGGTTGTCTGTGTGAACTTCTTCTATGACTAGCATTGCAGGAAAGCATGTCATTATCCATCAGAAGGCAGGAAGGTAGATTCATCTGTTTAATGGTAGCATGAAAAGGTTTCCTTGGACTGACTGAAGCCTTATAAATAAGAGAAGAGCACTGTGATTAAGAACTATTAAACAGTTGTTGCTAAGTTTAATATTTTAGAAACATGGATTTTACACATGACAATACAATCAGCAAGGGATCTGCATGGCTTTGAAGTATACCTGACAATGCAATCAAATGGCATGACTGTAGCTCATGCAGCTTTAACTTTTGCTGCATATATATTAGGAATGGGGTAACTATCTTAAGGACTTGTTTTGGCAGTACAGCATACCCAGTTTGCCTCAGGTAGCTAACTTCACTCTGTCCTACTGCGATTGTATTTCTGTGGGTACATGAACTAAGTGGCATAAATCTGTCTCTGGTATACCATGTGCTACAATCACATCTTTGGTTTTCAGTTTTATGTGAAAAATGTTGACTAAAATCTTTATAAATGCATGAATGAGTACAATCTTATCCTGTTTTTTTAAAAATAAAATTGTCCTGACAGCAGCTGAAATACAAAGCCTACATGCACTATGTTTTACAGTCATGGTAAAGCGACGTGCTGCTTGTATTCTACTTCTCACTATAATGCTATATAAGATATTTCTGCTATTATAGTAGGGGACATAATAAACAGTTGAGGGGGAGGGAAAGTTGGCTGCCATTCCCAGGGGGAAACATGCTTTGAAATCAGAAAATTGCAGCCACGTAGCCAGCAAGATGATAAAACTATACAGTGCTGAATCACAGCCTTACCGTTTGCTTTCCACAAGGCACTGAGTACCACGCCACTAACACACACCCCAAGAGGTAACTAAAGATTCCTCTCACAAACTGTGCTACCAAAACCCAATTGTCTGACTGTGTATGCTCGGAAAAACAAATGAACCTGAGTGTTGGAGTAGTGGTACTGCTTCTAGTAGATTAGTTAGGAAGACTCTAGGGACTTCAGCTCTTTCTTTAGCATCTGTATAGTCCTAGTCTGAGCAGGTTTGCTTTGGCTTCTGCTTCTGTAACTTATTACTGAGAGCTTCCCAAGGACAACAGGGTCAGGGCTTCTTGTAAATGAATGTTCCCTGTGGGACCCATAATGAAGAGACTGTTAACTAATTATCAGTCTGTTTGGAAGGCATTCATTTTTTAATTGACCTCAAAGCACTCAAGGAATAAAAGGAATCTGAACAAAGATGATTTGGGTCCAAGGCAAACAAATGAGTAATTTTCTTTCATGCAGTAGTTGCATGGGTTTATTGGAGTCCACTGGACATACAAGTTTTTCAGGTTCAATATTCTGTTGATTAAAATTAGCAGGGTTGTGTCTGGCAACATTATCTGTATGTTACTGACAGCTTTCCTTCCTTTCCTTCAGCTGTCGTTTTCTGTGCAAATATTGCTCCTGTCATCACTTGTCAGGTCAATATTAAAATGGAATTAATTTAAAACATAATCTGTTTCCTTTTAGTTTTAGTAGGAAAGTTCAGTTCTGTGACTTGAACATCAGGTGCAATTTTACAGAGGCTGCTTGCAAGGCTGTTATACCCCACAGAGAAGATAATTACAAAGTCAGAAGAGGCCTTAGGACTTTTTGGTTAGGGAACCGGTTTTATCCAACAAAATGATATTTTAATTTTCACTCTTTGAATATTAGCTAAAATAATGAAACTCGTGTTTCTAATTTAGTTTTAACTGCTAAATAAGTTAATGCAGAAAACATGATATGGCTGTTTGGGTTTAAGATAAAGATGATTGTGAGTCAAATTCTTTTACAACACTGTTTCTCTTTGCATATATGAGTGGCAGAAGGGTTTAAGTATATTGGAGGAGAATAGTTTTCTATAATAGAAAATTAATAATGTGATCATGAAGACTTCTTCCATACTCCTGATTTCACCAGTAGAGCACTTAAATTGAAAACTTCAGGAAGCAGGTGTTTAAAAACACCATTGCCAATAAAGAAAGAGATCCAAATCTCAAAACAGTGTGCAAGGGTTAAAGCTGAATGAGGTTTTTGTTTTAACTCTATTCATCATATTTTTAAAATAATTAAAATAATAATTTAAGGTAATTAAAAATAATACAGAAAATGAGGTGGAAAATACTAATTTAGAAACAAAACACCAGCTGTTCCAGTCCTTTATTATTCTGAGAGGTAGGAAGCTCTGAAGTGCCTAACTGCAGAACAATAGAACAGCCCAGGTTGGAAGGCACCCCAACAGATCATCTAGTCCAAGGCGTTGTGGGAAAGGGAGCCTAGATGGGATTAACTAGCACCCTGCCCAATCACATTTTGAAAACCTNTTCTTATGTCGAGATGAAACCTCTCCTAGTGCAACTTCTACCAGCTGCCCCTTGTCTTCTCCATGTGGAGAAGACAATGCCCATGTCTTCTCTCCTTGTGAAGAGAAAGCCTCTGTCCTCTTTGTAGCTGCACTTTAAGTACTGGAATATTGTGATGCGGTCCCCCCCGCCCCCCCCCCCNGGCAGGTTCTCCAGCCCTTTCATCATCTTCATGGCCCTCTCCAGTCTGTCCACATCTTCCTTGAATTTTAGGGAGCAGAATGAGACACAGTACACCAGATGCAACCTGAGAAGCACTAAGTGGGATGATCATGTCTCTGTCTTTGCTAGTAATGCCCCTGTGGATGCAGACGAGTATCTGTTTTGCTTTTGCTGCTGCTGCTGACTCATGTTCAGCTTGTTGTCTATCAGGAACCCAGGTCCTTTTCAGCAAGGCTGCTCTGCATCCACACAGATCCTAGCATGTACTAGGCTCTTTGGTTATTCTGTCCCAGGTGTAGGACTTTGCACTTGTCTTTGTTAAACTTCATACTGTTAATAAATTACACTGCCTTCTCCACAAATGGCTGAATATAAGCAGGTCTGAAGCAGGTATTTCTAATTTTAAAGAACATGGTTAATGACAAAGCCCAGTCACATTAATCTAATCTGCAGGATGAAGAATGCAGAGCTATCTTCTATTTCTTTAGGCTCAGTTGATATATACAGGGTGACCAAGTTTGAAAGAACACCTTGAATTTATCCCTTTTATTTATTAACATTTATTCATTGCTGTATTTCTGAAGCAGTGTGGTGGCTGTTTCTATTCTCACCAGTCATACAGTTAGTCCTACCATTTTGTCAACAGAAAAATATAAGTTTTTTAAATTTATGATTAGGATTGAAACTATAAAATATTGACTGCCTCAGAAAGAATTGTTTCTGAAACTGTTAATCTTGCAACATAACCCATAAAAAATTCTGGCTGATCTAAAATATTTTATGTGATCATGCTTCCAGTTCTAATAATGTAAACAGTGCTTGCATCACGTGTTCAGGAAAACTGGCAGTGAAAATGTTAAGGGTAATGTTATATTCCATAGGGTTTACTGCTCCTACAGATTGTATCTTCTGCAGGTAGTTACCATGCTCAAATCAGTTCTGGCATTTTGATACACAGTAGAAGCATTTATTCAGGTTGAGAGTTTTAAGTTGCAATTTTTTGAAGACTCTTGTGAGGTTTGTAGCATGTTAAGGGGACACCAAACTGCAATATATGTGAATATAAAACAAGTGCTTTATAAATTGTTTTATCACACTTCAAAGAAACATGCTAGCATGATTGCCAAATTCAACTGCAAAACTTGCCAATTTGGATCATGTGAAAGCAGGTGTGAGATTACAGTTGTAATAAAACTGAAATTGAATACTGGTAGCTGAATTTCTAGTAGGCAATTGATTTGATTTATATAACATAAGCCACATAAGGAGACATATGTAGGTCAGCATCTTCAGCTGGAAACAGTGGTTAGAAGAGTTGTGGTAGGTTGCTAGGAACTGCTGAGTTAATACTTGTTAGTCTGGCAAAATGCTGGTGCAGTGTAACTACATTCTGTCAAACTTGTCTGGGGAGGCACCATTTGCAAGAAGAGAAAATGAGTCAGTTATACTCAATGCTACTTGCACCATAAAAATCTTTGCTAAAATTAGCATAAGAAAGTAGACCATATGGAGTTTCCCAGGACAAGAATTGGTACATTAGCTGTGAGCACATCTTCAACATGCATAACACTTAAGGTGTGCAAATACACATATCGGTAATTAAACTCCTTTTAGAGTAATAGAACAATATATCACAAAATGCAAATGGTGAATGATCCTGTTCAGGGAAATCGAGGAAGCACAATAAAAAATAGCCTGCAGAGTTATTTCCAATCCCAGCAGTCTGTTTTATCACAGATTTGCACACAAAAAAGCAAAAAAGTCCAGAATAAAGCACACACCCCTTCATTAAAAAAAAAAAATGGTGTCCATTTTTTTTTGTCTAAGGGGTGAACTAATGACCTGGCAATTCTAACATGAGTTGGAGGTTTAATAAGAACAAACACAAAATGGCAATTGCTGCTTTTAAAAAGGAAATTAAGATTAAACACACAGAAATTACCATTTGTCGGAGAGTTTCCTTTTGCCATTCCCAGGAAAGGACCCAAGTTTTTGTTCAAGTTGTGAGTCTTTGGAGACTGCAACCAGTCATGGTCAATACAAACATGCTAGGGCTTATGAGCCACGATTTCTGAAGACTTCAACTTTGCAAAATATGCTTGAACCTCCTAGGCCTACAAACATTTCACTGGCGCAGAGCAATGGAAAATGCTTTTGCTTTATCTATAATCCTACCTGAGCCTCCAGTGCAGGAAATAGGAGGAGGGAAAAAATCTTGAAGCACAGTATGAAGTGTAGCACAATATTTACATTATTATTTCTTTCTACCAAAATGCAGGGATTATATGGCAGGGGAGGAGAGAAGAAATAGAAATGTTGTTTTTAAAAAGCTGATTATAATTTAGCAAAGTTTTTGTGATGAAGGTGGATGGTTAGTATAGATGATTTTGAAAGATACATCATCAGGAGAGGAAAGCAATGAGGTGGCGTAGAAGTTGTGAGTGTGAGTTTCATATTTCAGCAGTCAAGAACCTCATGAATCAATGAAGATCCAGTGACTGAAAAAGGAGAAACTTAGTGAAAATGCATGTATAAGAAATAAGTGCAGTAGGAATCTGAATGAGTTTGTAGCAACCAAGGTCGGAAGTCATTTTTGTAGTAAAGAGAAAATAAGACTGTAAATAAATAAGCATGAGAAAAAAGAATATTGCTACAAAAATGTCTGCTATACTGAGTTCAGTATGCCTTAATTCATCATAATACTCAGCATAACATAATGTCTTAAAAATCTAGACCCATGGCTGTTACTCACTAAGCACAGTGCTTTCATGATTAGCATTATTTCAGCTGATAGTCTGGCAATTCTGAAAAACAAACAGAGCCAGACAGAAGAGAAGAAAGATCTTGAAATGAACTGAGGAAATAAAACTGAATTTTATAAAAATTTTTGACTGCTTGACTGCAACAGCACTAGAAGACATCATTATTGAAAACATAAACTACCACTGTGGCTGCAACTGGAGTAGTAGGTCTACCCAGTACTTTCCGATGAGTAAAACCCCCTGGGTTTATT
>WEKW01000892.1:16466-46552 GCA_013389905.1 Sula dactylatra
TGTTATGGATGAGGTGTATTTTTTTATTTAATCAAGCACACGGCACTGCTTCTAATGACAAAATATTTCATCTTTCCTTGTCTCTCTGACTTCTAATAAAAACTCAGAACATTACTGTTACTAAAATAATTCTTATTGTGTCTTATTGTGGTATCTCTGCAGTCACACGTTACCTGTTGAACAGTTTCAGTTTAATATGACAGCAATGTAGAGGGTAAGGCAACCATTATTTTGCCACTATCATTTACATTTGACAGCAGCTGGCTCACCAGTCCCTGTATGTGTTGTTTGTGGCTTAGATGTGTGATTTTGAGAATGGAGAGGAATTAATTTATTGTGTTGGGAGGGTGTAGTAGGCATGGGAAACAATCTTTACAATATTTTGATGGTCACGGCGTATATCTTTTTCCAGGTTTATACAATGTTTATATCACGGTGCTTTTGGACACGACTGGTACTTGTAGGTAGTACTGCTTAACAATTACTGATAATAACAAAATGATCCTTCCTAAAGATGTATAGCTGTGAGCTTTTAAAAAGTCTTGAGACTGCTAAAAGTAATCTCATGGCATTATAGTTCATATATTATGAACTCCTGCAGAAAAACCAAATTAAGATGGGGGTGATGGGTCAGGGTTGAGGAATGAATAAATTTCAAATTAAAAGACTTCATTCAAAAACTGAAGCAAAAATTGGAATAAGGTGAGCGCAAAATCAAGACAATGTTTATTCTAAACATGTACAAACCTCTTTTTGATGCTGTTTCCAAAATGATGCAGCAGCTAAACGTATTATACCCCTGGGAAGCATAAACCTTAGGGCCTGATTCTCCTCACTACATAATAAGAATGGTGAAAAGTAGCCTTAAAGTAGGTATAAATTGCCTTTAAATCTTCCTTACGGCTCAGCAGTGGTAGAAAGGAGCCTCAATATAAATGAGAATCAGGTCCCCAGTATTTATTTAACCCTTGGGCTTTGTATATCATTTTATTTGCACCTTTAAGAGATGTGCAGAGGGATTTTTAATCAGGATTTGGTGTACAGAAAGCTAAATGTTTTCATTGCCTTACAAGTAACTTTAATCATAGAGGCAGATCATTCTTTTTATTTCTCAAGAGGGAATGGTGGAATTTCCTGCCTCTGTACAAACTGAGCTAAATGTTTCTGACACCCATAGTACAGTGTCAATTGGAAATTCACATTTCATGTAATAACAGACCATTTTAATTTCATGAGCTAAAGAATTGGTTTCCACTTGCAAATTGTACCAAAGAAAGCAATATTGTCAGAAGAACTGGCACAGTGCTTCAAGAGATAAATCTATTGAATTAAATAAGAGGCTTTCATTACTTTTTACATTGCATTTCCGTATAACATAAGCATTAATTAAACTCTTCATTGCTTTCTCTTATTCAGCAGAGCACTTGCTCAGTCTGACAAGAAATGCTGCCCAAGAAAACATGCGGCACCCAAACGCAGTCATTAAAATACACTTACTCAAGCAGAAGAAAAGGAAGGGTAGAAGGGAAGAATGTTTTGGTGCATTTAGGCAAGTGGGACCTACCTACAAAAACACATAATTTCTGTTTTGCAGGTTCTGACAGCAAGGCATGTAACCCGATGTCTTGTAACAGGTCTGTTATTACATGAAATGTGAATTTNCATCTCACTAGGTATTTCTCCAGGCATTTTGTATACAAACAGAAAGCAAGCAATTGTCTTTGAATTTTTAAGTATATGTCTGTTTATGAGGAAGGCTTCTTCAGCATGAGGAATCACTTTTGGCATGAGACAGTTCTACCTTTTGAAGTATCAAAACAACTCTGCAAATTGTGTGTGCCCTCCTGTGTGAGGAATGCCCAGCTATGTCAAAATTGTTGATACAGATTCAAAGTGTTCCCAATCAAGTAGTCAAGCCTTGAAGAGCTCTTTGGGTAGCCTACCTTCCATAACTGAAGAGACATCATGTATATTTGATTCTGACACATTTCCATCTGCATTCAGCTTTTTCTAATTCCTTTTTTCTTGTGATTCCAGGGGAACATTTGAGAATCTGCCCTCAGGAATACACATGTTGCACATCAGAAATGGAGGACAAGTTAAGCCAACAGAGCAAACTGGAGTTTGAAAACTTAGTGGAGGAGACAAGTCACTTTGTACGCACCACTTTTGTATCCCGGCACAAGAAGTTTGACGGTAGGCTGGATATAATGTACTTATTTTCAAGGTTATGAGATTGAAAAGTCAGTTATCCATATTCAATTTCAATGTTCTTTTCTTTACAATTAGATATCATATTTGCAGTTGTCAGTTTGGCTAAGATAAGGGTTAATTTACAGCTGGTACACTTATCAGCCTTGTGAGTATTGCCTTTAATTGAAATGACATCAAGAATCAGACTGTTAAGTGCCTGCAGGCTTGGCTAATGTTGAAAAAAGAGATTGGATATGCATAGAGAGGTTTATAATTTTTGTCTCCTAGCTTCAAATGCAAAATTTAGGTTTGCAGTTATGTTCACTGTTGCAAGATGAACTGCGGATCTCCCATGATTTTTGTTACTGCAAAGCAGGTTTTTTGTAGTCTGCCTTTTTGTACCCTTAAGGCTGTAGTTTTTTCCAGCATGATTTTCTTGTGATGTACAGAGTCTTTTAGAGCACTTCTGGCTTCCAAACACTAAGGCCTCAGTTGTATTTGAGAGGGATTGTCATGCAAACCACTTAAGCAGTATCGAACATATCTTTTATATCTAGAAAGAATTGACAAGGAGAGATAACTGTTTCTAATCAGTACTGCAATGTCTTCTGGTCCTCAGCCTTTGTAAGATCAAGGGTTCAGTGTTACAATTTGCTAAATGCTTGTCTTTAATAATGAACATTAAACAGTCTTTAAGGTTGTGTCCATATTTACAAGTCACACTGTATTGAGCTTTTCTCATAAACTGCAGATTAACAAAGAATAGAAGAGCTTCAGAATATTCAGTCATGGCTTTAACTAAATATGAAATCTGTATTTGTGTTGAAAGTGTCCCCCTGAGCATTGCTGCGTATGTGTAACTTGGAAAGGGTCTGGCACTAAGAGGTGTAAACTGGCACTAAGAGGTGTAAATAAACATTGCAAAGGGGGTTGCAGAACTGCATCTTTGCAGAGCTGCATCTTTGTATGTAGGTAGAAAGCCTGCAAACAGGTGCAGTAAAGCTGGGTAACCTCAGGTAACAGGGCATATGCACACATGTAGGAGAATGGTGGAAAGGTTATCCCTGAAGTAGGAAGCTTTCTTCGAAACTCTGAGGTCACATTCAGAAAAAGGTGAAGATGTCTCTAACTTCTTAGGGTAATTCTGTATCATTCTTTTTATCCAATTATTTTTTTTTTCTGAAATTGATTCTCTCAATATGACACAGAAGGGAAAATGAATTATAAAGGCAGGGAATGGAAAATGTATAATATGAGGATGAGCTGGAGAAAAGTCACCAGCAGCAGATCAGATGCTAATACAATTTAGAAAGTGTCCTTAGTCCTTGGAAGGACTGCGGATGACTGTGCAGCACTCTGAAATGTGATTGCTTCCTTTTTTAATGTGAAGTTGGAACTTTTTGTGTAGTGGATTCTTAAAAATTACTTGCCTTTGAAGGACCTAAAAAAAATTCCAGAAGTCTTGTGCAGTTTTACAAGATGAGTATGCAGGTAGAACAGACATTTCAAGCCATCTATGGCACGTACAGGGCTTTTCTCTTTTTCTAGAAGGAAATCAAGATGATTACTGGTGTTCAGTGAGCGGTGTGGTTTACTGAAAACGTTAGGCTCACTGACCACAGAGCTCAGATAGTACCTTACTAATTCTTTGGCAACTTGAGGCCTTTTTATATTGCAATGAACTTAAGCACATTATAGCTTTTTCAGTAACCTGAAGTTCTGTATCTTAATACTGATGGTAAGGTATATAGCTGAAAGTTACTGATTTGTAAATATTGCATTCTGGGATTCTTATGGGTCTGCTCTGCAGGAAGTTGGATTAAAAGACCAAGTGGTTTCTTCTGGCTTATCACTGATGTTTTAAAAGGAACTTGCAATGTGAAGCCTTATTAAAGAGCAGTTGAGCTTTGTGTATATGTTCAGTATTTTAATGCTATTCTAAAACTATTCAGAAGTTGTTCACTTATATGGAAAAACTGCTTAGTCTTTCTAGAAGGGCAAATACATCACTGGAAAAATATACTCACCTAATAGGCTGTCTTTCAGTATAAAACCAGCTAGATTTGTTGCAGTTTAAAATAGGCTGTCACTTTTTGATGTAAAGCAAATATTCCATGTTTTAACTCTTCAAGAATCATCTTTTTTTTGTTTTAATTTGGTACTCTGATTGCACAAAGGAGTTCTGATACATGATTCTGCCATTTGATGCTACTACACCACAAATAACAAAACAAATAGAGCCAACTGTGATGATTTTATGGAAGTTGTGTACAGGACTTGTGTTTATCAAAAGCGGCATATCTAAGCAATAGCACAATATATGAATATTTAAGTAATTTTGAGATAGAGAGTATATTAGCATTGCTCCCATGAAGAGTTAATTTATAGTAGTGTTGCTGCCAGCCTCTTTGTTTGTGCAGACATTTATAAAATTTTGCAAACTCTTGAAAGGGACATGGAAGTTCTTGTAGATTTTTGCAATTTTTTTTTCTGCTGCTACCAGGCATGTCTTAGGGTAATGCTAATCTTTGCAACCTAAGACTTTCTAGGGATATGTGAACTCTTTGTTGAATATAATCTGACCTTCATATGCCTTGCCTTACTTATCTTATTTGCTTTCTATCCCACATCTATACACTTAAGCATAGATGGAATAATTTTCTGATTTCCATTTTGAAAGGTAATTTGAGGTCTTATTTTCCTTTTCAGGATTTTGCCCCAGATTCCTATTCATGATCTAATCTTCAAGGAGACTCAATCTGCTGTAACTTGAACATTATCTCTTTAGCCTCTGGTCAGACACACATTCTTACACAGAATCACAGAATCAGAGCATGGCTGAGATGTGAAGGCACCTCTGGAGATGGCCTAGTCAACCCCCTCCCTGCTCAAAGCTGGGTTAGCTACCACAGATCACCCAGGACCATGTGCAGCCAGGTTTTGAATATCTCCATGGATGGAGACTCCACAGCCTCTTTGGGCAACTTGTGCCAGTGTTTGACCATCCTCACAGTAAAAAAGTGCTTTCTTGTGTTTTAGATGGAATTTTCTATTTTTTAATTTGTGCCCAATTCTTCTTGTCCTTTCACTGGGCTCTATTGTGAAGATCCTGGTTCTGTCTTCTTTAGTCCCTTCACCAGACATTTATACACATTGATCAGATACTCCTGAGCCTTCTCTTCTCCAGGCTGAACAGTCCCAGCTCTCTCAGGCTCTGCTCATATGAGATATGGTCAAGCCCCTTCATCATCTTATTGCCCTTTGCTGGACTTGCACCAGTATGTCCACGTCTTTTGTACTGGGGAGCCCAGATCTAGACCCTGCACTCCAAATGTGGCCTTACCAGTGCTGAGCTGAGTGGAAGGTTCACCTCCCTCAGCCTGCTGGCAGTGTTCCTACATAATTTCTACGTCAGTTTTATATTCCATTTTACCTGAAGTGCAGTACTTTCTAAATCTACAAGGACTAATTTCTGTAAAAACTATATGCAGAAGAAGGTAAATATGAAATTCATAACAGAGAACATTAGAAACTATTAAATGTTTTGGAACCTGCTATGGTCAGAAGAAATTATGTCTTTCTTTTAACTGGCAATTAGTTCTTGCATCTTAAAGCTCTGTACAATCTTACTCATTTCTTGCTCATTTGTTCTCCTCATTTCTAAGGGGCTGTCACTGTGTTGGGACTTTTAACTGTTCCATTCTTCTAGATTGATTTTTTCCTAAGTGTTTTATTCCTCCTAGTATGTGAGGTTTGAAGATGTCTCAGAGCCAAAGGTCTGACAATAGCATTTTTCATTTGTTTTTCATATTCTAGACAATGGTGTGAGTTAGCATGAGTCACTACACAACATAATACCAGCTGCCAATTGTGTCTTGGCTGAGCTTTATGTGCAGATGTTTACATCTGTATTGCCCACATCTCTGTATTTGCCATTGCATTGCCATACTGGATGGTCATTTCAAAAATATCAATATCTGCAGTTTCACTAATGAGTGCATGAGGATGCAAGGAATCTTCTCCTGAGAACCTTGCCTAAGAAAGAAAGTCTTGAAATGAGAAAAATTCCTTTGAAACAGTAGGTTCTCAATGTTCCTAGCAAGAATGCAATATCTGTTTCAGCAATGGGACTCAGAAACCCTTCCAAAAACTAGGAAAAGGAACAAAACCCACTTCCAGTAGACAGGAAACACACAGGAAGTGAAGAGTTCCAGCAGATACAGATTCTTGTTTTTCCTCAAGGTTTTGGGCAAGACTAATCCGAATAAGCAGACATGTAGTGATCAGCTGTTCCTTGTTCCTAGGAATAGACAAACAATCATGCTCCAGTTCTTGGACCCCCACTGCATACCTCAAAGAAGCTGAAAATATTTTATGCTCCCAGTGTAGCTGTAATAGTATCATCTTATTATCACTGATTCCCTTGCATAGTGGCATTGCCGAGCAGCTGTTTCACAGACAAGCCAATTTCTTTTAAGTATTGCTCCATCAGCAGCCGAAACCAGCCCTACCGGAAGGTTCTGTCATGAATGTTAATGAGGAGACAAGTAGCTGTGCAGTGACATTTTCTCAATAATCCTTTGAATAAATATAGGAAAATCACAGCAAATAATTTTAATTTAAGCTAAATAGGTCTGAACCTGATAAAAAAGACACTGTCTCATCATTCTCATTAAAAAAAAGTACAGTAGTAGCCTTGGTAATGGTGTTAAAAATGAAAAAATATCTAAGAATAGCTGTCATGAACTTGAATGGATATGGATAGCCTTCAGCAGAATGTGTGAGGCATGATGCCATTTAAGGAAAATAACCTGAATAGCATAATAACCAATCTGCAGCTGCATTGATCTGTCTTATAGGGTCATCATTCCCCATGCTCCTTTTTTTTACAGTCTAGGAGAACAGTGATCCATACCCATTAGTGCTACTTATATTTCTTACAGTCATTACCAGCAGTAGCTGTGTAAATTACAGGGCCGGAAAAAAAGTTTCAAAGATAATCCTCCAAACCAATACCTGCAAGAATAGCTAGAATCCCAGAAACCCTGTATTCTCTTTTCTTTTCTTGCACAATTGATGAAAGAACTTGGAGAAAAATACTGTTTATGGATATCCTTGACGTTAGAGCTGGCGAAAATGTGTTTTGTGAAGCTGCTTTCCAACAAAGTAAGAACTCTTCACTGAGATGAACTCTTGTAGCCAGGTATAACTATCTTATTAAATGTGGCAAAAAAAGCATGGAAAGTAAAATAAGGGAGATGCTGGAAATCAAAATACAGTGAGGTGCAGTTGTGTGGCTGATGCAAGTCTCCTCTCTGCTCTCCATTCCTCCCACTCTTGCTGCCCAGCCTGCCAGCCCAGCTTGAGCCCCAGCTCAGGCCTGGAGCCGCACTGACCTCTGTGGACTTCTGCAGAGGAGGGGGAGTGCGACAGCACAGGAGCCCACTTGCACACTGGTGCTGTCAAGGCCAGCGGGGGAAGGTTGGACTTTCAGCAGGATATTTTTTTCGTGCTTTGCTTACTTTGAATGTGAAAGGGCACAGTTTTCACAGGAAGATTTTTGTTTTGTTTCTTTGTTTTTTGGAAGCAGGGAATCAGAAAGGTCTGCCTTTTCCACAGACCTATTTGGGAGGCAGGAGACTCCTAAGGAGTGTGGGAAAGTCAAAAAGATATAGCATAATCTGTGTACTTTATGCAACTACTCATATTATTCCAGTGCTGCCATATCTGTGACAGAACACAGGCTCCACCCAACGAAAGCTGGGATATCAGATATTTTGCAGTTTAGTTCCAGGCAAGGCGGTGGTGTTTGGTTTTGTTTTCTTTTGTGTTCGAAGATTTCAGTGTTGCTTTGCTACATGTTTCCCATCAAAAGCAAAATCCATTGCAGGACAGGTGGATTTTTAAAACTTCACAACTGTTCAGCTGTAACAATGCTAGCAGGGCCACAGTTTCTGTGCAATTCATCTACTGTTTTAACATACTACATAACTTCTGCACTTGCCTTAGAGCAGTTAGAAGCCTTAAAAAAAGGTAACATCTGCCAGCTTGTAGTATGTCACAGCTTGCAAGCCTTTGCTGGACATCTGGTGCAAGTTTCTAAACTTTACAGATATTCTTGATAAAAGATCCCTTACCTTATATCTGACAGGAAACACTAATTTGAAAATAAAATCTTATCAGAGTTGATAATAGCCTAAGAGGAATCTCTATTGCCTACCAGAGATTTTAAAGACTAATCCTGTAAGATTTGAGCTAAGATTACTCTTTAGCAGCTTCACATACTATGTCAAAATTTGTAAATTACATTAGATCAAAATAAATTATTTTTTAAAAATTAACCAAAAGGGGAGAGGTGGCAAGCCTATCGAGCTTGGAAAGGAAGGTTTGGCCCAGTAGGAGGAACAGTTTCCAGCCAGGGGTGCAAATTCCTGTAACCTGGTCAAGTCCTGTACTGAAAGGCAGTGCTGTGGGAAGCGATGTCTTCTGCACGGTCCCTGCAGCTGGAAGTGTATTTTGTGAATATGGATGGCTTATTCTCTCTGCTGTTCTGCAGCTTCATTTGCTAAGTGCAGATGGTCAGCAGAGTATGTAATCTAACAAGCAGCATCAGGTTTCTGAAGCTGCAAAGCAAAGGACAAGCTGCTGTCCTGTGCTGGAACAGGAGGACATGACCCACTCTCAAATGAAGCTCGTTAGAACGCATGTTGGCCAGGTATAGCCAAATCCAAACAGGTTTTGAGAGGGCAAGGATCCCGTGCTCTTCCTGTAAAACAGCAGAATTTGCCTTGCTGAATATTAGATGTCCACAGCGTAGGGTACTCCTGTAGATCCCTTTGGTAGTCAGTAGGGAAGGATAGGTGCAAGTCATGCTAGCCTAAAATTTACACCTCAGATAGGTCAGGAAAAATCTCTCCTTGAAGTGCTTATTTTTCTATATTGATTAGAGAGGGCATTTAGTTCAGACATAGATGCCTATACTGTGGACTTACACATTTGTTCAGATAAATTCCACCCCAAGGAACATAATATAGGAGCAAAACATCTAAAACACTCTTGAAGGTCTCTTTGTGCTTTTTCTGCCTCTTTTACAAAGGCCATCCTCTGTTTTTTTCTGCAGTATTTTGTGGGAAAAAAGACATTAAAAATATTGAGGCAAGTAAGCACTATGGTGGTCAGTCATTATCTTATGCAGGTTGAAAAAAAACGCTGTTGTGTTGAAATCAAATGACATTTAATCTTCTCTGAACCTCTGAATATTGTATGTTTTTAATATTTTATGATGGAAATTGTTTTCTGAACTTAGTAGTCAGGATTTAAAAATACTAACCCATAAGTAAAATTACAGATTTACAAATACTAAAAATCCTGTGACTGAAAATGCTTCATATGCATATGGACAAGAATACGATCAATAAAGGACTCAGCCTCAGTCCATAACACTGATGAAAGACATCAGTCTTCTGACAATCAGTCATCAGAGGCTCTGTTACCTGTACCTGATTCTTACTCTGATGGTAGGTGCTTACCTGACACACAGCAAGGATAAAACCATGCTGTAAGAATCAGAAATAAGGACTGTATATAAAAACCAAGCTACAGACCAAGGGTATTCATACGTAGTGTCATCACCTTGGATAATAGGGACTGTAGCCTTATCATTTCTTATTTGTTGTCCTCAACCAGCATTAAATGCAGAAATACAATTTTTTAGATGAATCTCTTGACAGGCATTGCTGTCTTTTTGCTGCCCTTCTTTTCTTAATTCTTTTGTCTGTGTGTCCAAATAACCAGGAAATTAAAAGAAAACTTAAAAGAGTATAACATGAAAAGGATCCTGGAATATTTGAAAAACTATTTTGTGAATCTCTGTCACTGTATCTCTGGTTATCTAAAAGACTTTTTAGAACTTATTTTAAATTAAAGTTTCCTTTTTTTCCTTTTACCTTTGCTCTGTGGTTTATCAGAAAAATATGGAAATGGCTCTTTTTCTGGGAGAAGTGTCATAGGAAAGTCACTTTTAGCAGTGAGACAGATCCTTTAGGGAGAGAAGGGAACTATGTGCTTATGTGCTGTAAGAATACATTCAGAGATAGTTTAAAAAACAGGCATATTAAGGTCCACTTGTGCTATACTTAGTGGTAACTATGAAAATTGCATTTATAAATCAGAACTACCAGACCTTCAGGAAGAAGATAGGAAAGATGTGACACAGGGGTTTTGCTTCTGAAGTCTTCCTTGCTTGCTCTGCATTAGCTTTCATTCTGTACCGATAGCTGAGAGGTAAAAATAAACATACTGCCTGCAATCCCATAGTGCAATCTAGCTGCTTGTCTCTAGCTGCTTGTCTCTGTAGGTGCTAGTAGAAAGGAGTAGCAGTCAGCCTCTGTGTGGGCAGCCCCATGCGGTGCTGGTGTGGGCTGACAAATGCTTTGCGGGCAAGCTGGTTAGCGTAACACCATGCTTGCAGTGCAACTGTTGTTAGATGTGACACCACAGTAACAAGAGCAGTTGGTGCTGCAGACTTCTACAGACAAAATAAAAGCAGATCATCAAGATATAAACTCTACTAGATTACCCATACAGCAGTATGTCTTGCTCATTGGTACAGTGCATGAACATTCAGGTACTGTTTCTGAAATTTTGGGACTTAAAAAAAATGAATGGCTCGATAGATAAAGGCACCTGGATTATTGAAATATTCCAATTTTCCTAAATGTATTGGCACACTAAATTTCACTATTCTCCATAAAATTTTATAGATTCTTTTTCTGAATATTACTGATACAGTTCTCCCTCTTCCGATTCTTGGGGTATTTACATAAATTGGGATCTTTATTTTAAACTTTCCCATCTTTTCGAAGTTGTACTGAAACGGTTTTGCTTAATGTGTTTATTGTACATGCATCACATTCACTTTACTCTGGGGTGTGTACAGATTCATTTACAAGCTTTATCAGAAATGTATTCTTGCATTTTCTTCTAGTTGCAACATGCGTGCTTTATGCATTCAGAAAGATATATCACTGAAACATCAGCTGAATGTTTCAGCAGTGTGCAGGTCAGTTACCTATCATTAATAGCAGTGATATTGTAAGGGCAATGCATAGAGCAGGAGATTAGCTGGAAAAGGAGGTGGGGCAAGAGAGGGAGAGGTAGGACCAAAAATACTGTGCCATGAGCTATCTATTATGACCACAATCACGTAAAGGACAGTATATATCTTACAGGAGCAATCTTAGATGGGTAACTTGATGCAGCTTTTGTGGAAGGTAGTCTTCATATTAGTGGAAAGACAGATGGTGGACACCATTGCTACTTGAAGCGTGTTTTGCAGCTATACCAAGAATTTTAATAAAATGAACAACAAATCTTAAGGCCTGAAATATATCTTCTTTCATATATGGCAGGTTATTAATTTAACATTCCTAGGTGAAATTATTTACTGTGAATTGATACTGGTTTATGGTATCATGGGAGCATCTAGAAGCCATTTGCTATTTCTGAGTTAGAAAATTCATCAACACACAGCTAAAAGGCTGCCCTTTACACTTGCAGTGAAAAAATTAGACATTTATAAAGCAGGAATGAGGTGAAAACAGCTCATTTCAGTAATGTAGGACATTTTCAGTCAATGAAATCTCAGCAAGATTATGGCCAACAAAAGGCAACAGGAGTTGCTAAGTATAGTGAGTGCATACAACGTATGTGATTTAATTTTTACTCCAATAAGAGCAACTTGACTACACAGGTACTGAAACTGCACTGAGGAAATAAATTCTGTTGTTATCTGATTTTTCCATCTTCTCACATTGAAGGATTTTCATAGGGGTGTGCAGCTTAAGGAAGGCATCAATTTACACCACTTGTTGTATAAGAGTTGAATCGAAGTTTGGTAACACCAAGGAGTAACCACTGGAAGACGAGGTGATCTCTGCTTGATGTGAACTAGTTTTTGGAGCATGTAAAATCTCTAGAGGGGAAAAATATGACAAGCTTGCATGTGAAGGACTACAGACTAGGAAATTTACTATTTCCTAAGAGCAATTAACTATTAACAAATAATCACTGTTTGGGCTGTTTAATTTTCAAAAGCTGGAAGCAATTGCTTGAAGAATACACTTTGTTTAAATCACCACACAAAGCAAGATTTGAAGTTAAAATATGCATTTCATGTCAACAAAATGCTATACAGGTTTAGTTTTGAATGTCAGTAAATTCAAGTATTTTGAAGGATTTCAAATGAATGCGAAAGGTTATTTTCAACTGAAAAAGCCAACATTTGCATTTAAAAATGAAGAAACAAGTTATTATAAACTTTCTTTGCAATAGTATATTTATGGCACAGTGAAATTCCACAAATTTGTGAAAAGCGTCAGCACTGCATTTTGAATTTTTACAAGTTTCTGATGTCAACACTTTGATCAGCTTTACAAGCAAATCTCAAACACTCCGGGAAAGTAATGTTTTTTGGGTGTCTACTGTTGTGTATATTTCCATAACATTCCTGAGACTCCTACAAATAAAAAACATTAATTTAAGGTCTCATTAAATAACTTGCCGGGGGAACCTATCTCACCTTCTGTGGTGCCTAATGAAGTTATGGTACTGGCTGAACATGCTTCTAGGCTATAAGGAGTGGATACCAGAGTCTCAGACATCTCAGGATCATTTTTTGGCTCTACCCAAACCTGGCTAGGTGGGATCTGCTGCCTAGTGAAGAAAGCTACAGCTAGTGGAGAGCTACAGCTGTGAAATTAGTCGTGGTTTTAGTGCGATGTCCAGAAGTAATCTTTTTCCTATATGTAGTCTGTCTTTGGGATTCAGCTTCCTGTTTTGATATCAAAATATAGACGATCTGATATTTTAAAAGGCCACTGTGCATTTGTAAACATGTTGGCATTCAGCTCCTAAGAGTTATGATATATTTATTCACACATTGGATTTTAAGTCTAAGTCAAGGTATACAGTCTTGATCATTCCCATCTAATTGTATATTTATAGGAGAGGAGATTCTTTTTGTTTGTTTCTATTAACTGGAAACCTCAACCAGTGAACATTCCACGTTTAATGAGGTTCATTACATTACCACGTCCTGCTTAGTCCAGTTTTGCCACATTAACCCAGAATCTAATCATGCTTGGAGTTTACTTTTTAGACTCTTCTTCCAGCAATGCAATCAATGGGAATGACAGGATTTCAGACAGAGGCAAGATGCTGGCTAAATCAAACAACCTTCTTAACTACTCCCCAGTTGTAGAGTGCACCCTATACTACACATGGCATTTTTCTGTGCCAATGTGGAGCTTGAAGTGCCATGTCTGAAAAATCACAGCAGCATGAGAACAGTTTGGAGACAGGGGAGAAGAAATGGAGTGTTGAGTGATGCTAGTAGCAGGCTTCCAAATAGGCTATTAAGGTATACCCAATATCACACATCCTTGTCTCTAGGATGCTTCCTGGGATTTGTTCTCAAAATGCCATTAATAAGCAGAGTCCTCCAACACATTCCTCCTTAACCACTCTTCTAATGTTTTGGCATAGCCATTGTCTTATCAATACCAATTATTAATACATTGTAAAGATTCAATTTCATTCTGTTCATTCTATTGTCTTAAAGATATTATTTAGCAGATACACAGCTGTACTATTTAAATATCAATCAATCCATATAGACATGTCACAGTCTTTACACTGGGCATAGATATATCTCCAAATGCCAATAAGTGGACTGAAACAAATAAATTAGTATTCTGTGGAAGTTTGTGTCGTAGCTGAAGTTATTTTAATGTGTTATATTTTTTTCAGCAGTCCACTCACTGCCAGAGACTAGCTTCTCAAGCAAGTTGTATGGTGACATAATTAAAGATAAGGATAAAATAAAATGCCTTGCAGGATAGAGATCCCTACGTGACAGCTTCTCTGTTAAATAAAAATGAAATGTTAAATATCAAGCAATCATTAAGTAAATTTAAATTAAGAATTTATACGGCTTTTATACTGGAAATTACCCTACAACAGACCTTTCTTCCCCTCATATTTTATAGTCAGGGTATCATACTCCTTGAATAACTGTGAGCATATCATTAATATTTTTAGCAGTTTTAGTGTCATGCAATCTCTCTATAGATGTGAACATTGTATCAGGACCTGCCTTATTAAATCTGCATACCCTTGTATAAGTACTTCTTTTTATGCCAAAACAAAATATCACAAAAATAGTAGAGCCTTTGGAAAGTGAAAGAAAATCAGGAAAAAGTTTTAAAATGGCCCTTTAATAATGCTCCTTGTGGAAGGAAGGTACTGCTGGTCTGAGAAGTCTGAGTGTACCTGAATTCTGTTTTTCTCTGATTTTACATAGTTCTTGAAAAGGAAAAAAGTATTAGTGTTAGTTCAAAGTAATTCTAAGTAATAATTGCCCATTTCTAACAACAGAATCAGAGACACAATACTGTTCTTGCCAGAGAGACAATAATATCATGCTTCGCTGTTCACAGGAAAGCCTAAAAATATAGGGATTTATTTGGATTTTCTGGCATCTTACATTCCTACATTCTCCTCCTTAATGTGACTGGTTTTTTGAACTGCTTTCTTTCATGTGCACTGAAATCCATGACAGTACATAAAACCAGAAAAATCCTTGTTCAGTTCTTAGCCCAAGGATAAGTCTGTGCTGGATCTAAACATATGCAAGCCTGATTCCAGGCCTTTGCATAGGGATCAATTGCTTTTTTCAGCTAATGCATAAAATAAAATGCAACAAGCCAAAGCAATGTTGTGCCCACCATTTTTAGAAAAGCACTTTGAAGTAAAACTCCTTATCCTCATCTTCACCTGCGCTATGTTCGTGATTTATGTAGTTACATTGCTGAGAGATGTGTTTCTCTAGTGTGATCTGTTTTTCTACTTACGCATCAGTAGGTTGCTTGCTAAAACTTTATCACTGTTATAGCGGTGTGCCTAGGAGGAAATGGTTTTGTTCATCTGTTTCTAAAGAGGCACATGGAAGAAGAGTGATGCAGAAGAGGAAGGGAAGATCGGAAGTGAGAGAAGGCCAGATGTGAACTGACTGAACTTTTATGGTGGCCTTAGTCCCATAAAAGGATGGAAAAGTGTTGAAACCTGGTGGCCTGAGGAAGGCCACTTCAGCAAAGGTCTCTCACTGGGCAATCCACTGGGCTTTGTTGCCATTGCAGTCAATGGATTTATTTGTCAAAGGCTGCAGGATCCGGTAAATCATCTAAAGGTATGAGCAGGAGAAGGTGGTTCTTACCTGAAGATTGTTTACCAGCAGAAAGTTTTTGTTGTTGTTATTATGTAGTATGTATATCTGCCCTCCTCCTGGCACCTTCAACTCAAAAGAAACTTCAGAATGCAAGGAGTATCTGTAATTAGGCCTTCAAATGCACAGCTTGAAAGGAAACAATCTTAGCACAGCATAAAAACAATAGCAATTTCCTGGTTTGACTAAAATTTCTAAATGTCTTAATTTCTTCAATTTGCTTCCCTAATGCTGCTTTTTACAAATTCTTTAAATAGAAAATGTGTTGCTATGTAGACTGGCAATGCCCTTACTGATAATCTATATTGTATTTATTTATTTTTACTACTTTAAGCATATCCAGGAAAGCTATAATCCATATTTAAGCTAGCACTAGCAGTGATGTGAGAGGGTTTTTATTCAGCCTCTGCAATAAAAACAAATACAGCATTAGGGGGTAAAAGCACAGACCCAGTGACCATTTATGGGGATGATTTGTGCATCCCTGATGCAGCACTATAGGTGTGCAAAAGAAGATATCTCTGGACATTCTATTAGCAGGTCTCAAACTGAGACTCAAGTGATAATATTGCTTGTGACTTTGTGTGGTGCTGTTCATGCCCATGTGAATTTAAAAAGCTAATACTATGGACGTGTTATTTCTTGTTTCTCGCTTGCTCAGTATTTTTGCTTGTGGCTTACAGAAAATTTCATTTTTTTCTGTTTACATAAGGAGATGAATATTGGTTTTGCATTCTAAGTGTTGTACCATTACTAGAAACACTGGTAGCAAGATGATTTTCTGATGGCTATAGGGTACACAGATAAAAGGGGAAAGCAAAGCATCTTTGTAACAAGTACATTTGTAGATCAAAATTTTGAAAATCATTTAAAAGAATAAATTGCCAGTGAAAAATGATTTAAATTACTTCTACTTGCAAAGATTTAAAAGATACTGCCTGAAGTTACTGTTGTTTGAATGAGTGACATTTGTTTTCCTTCCATACAACTTGTATACAGGACCTCAGTTTTCCTAGGTGTGGGTTCTTTCCTTCCATCTTTTTTAAAATCTTCTTTTGCTACTCAGACTTTACATATCCTTGTCACTTGAAATTTCCTTCATTAATATGGCAAACATGTTTAGGCTGGTTATAGTTAAACTCATATTGTTCAAGAATTTTAGATGTTGAAGTTCAGGATCAACCACAAGGTCATCTTACTGTGATAGTCATGCATACCATCAGCCAACTTTAAACCAACTAAATGGTTTAGCTTGTTAAATCAGCAAAAATATGCTGTGGTTTCTTCAGATAAAAGAAATGGGAGGAAGGTATAGAAAGAGAGAGAGAGAAGTGAACATTCAGTGGTCTGACCATGTAGTATGGCAAGGAACTTTTGGGGACAAGAACAAAATACTGTCAAGAGAGTTAAAAAGTTAGGAGGTGGAAATTTGAAGAAGGAGGAACTCAGTAACTTAGTGCTTGGCTGTCTGCTTATGTTCAGCTGTGACATAAAAACATCAAAGTATCAATGAAGATTTCAAACTCCTAGGAAAGGGCCAGACCCTGCTCTCGGCATTACCTTACCACTTAATCTATTTAAAAGACTTTATTAGACTATCCAGCGAAACAGCACACTATCAAATTCACTAATAGACCATCTATGAACACGTGCAGCAAGTTCTGCAACAGCTAAAAGGTTTCTTCTCAGCTTCTATTTGCAAAACATGTGTGAGTTAATGGAGTATCACATTTATATAGTGCTGGGGCATTGACCTGAAGTCTCTTCAGGAAATGGATCTAGGTTTTACCTAGATGTACTGTGCTTTACAATGGAAACAGCCCACATTTTCTAATGAGACAATAGTGTTATTTGTTCATTGAATAATAAAGGTGAATGACAACATTTTTATCCTTGAATCTTTACCATCTATACATTACTATGCTGTTCCTTCTTAGAGGGAACTTACCTTCCAAATCAGTCTCATTTCTCTTTGTTTGCCAACTTAATTATTGAGTAAATCAGGGCAGCTCAAAGTTTACAGTAATGATCCCAGTTTGTATGACTAGGGGAAAGAAAATAATCTGGTTTTGTTTCCAAAGAGTTCAGTGCCATTTGGGAAGGAATTTGGGGAATGGTTTAGAAATGCCTAGAGACTAGAGCACTTCTAAGGCCACATTCCTTGTGAAAGCATGATTCTGAGATTAGTCACATGGATAAAACTTTTTCTGATGCTGGTGTTAATCTATGTGTCATATTTTAACTGTTGAACGTATAACACGCTTATGGATTGTCAGGCTTTCCTGTTAATGTTGACATCTCTTCTTAGGTAAGATATGAAGAAAGGCTGAAAACAGATTTAGCAATTAGAATTCAGTAGATAAATTAACACGGTCTGAAAAATACTATCCCTTACCACATCTGCTACCAAAAAAGACAATTATGAATTGCATATTCATTCTCTGAATGACAGATCTTGTTTTCAAATCTGCATCTCCTTGAAACATTTCTGAAATTAGACTCAAGACACTTTGCTGAAAAAAAAAAGTGTAGTCAGATTTTGCAGAGTTGTCCTGCATTGTCATATTTTAACCAAATACATAATTCTCTCTAGCCACATAGAAAGACTTCACACATATTATTCACAGGGGGATGAATATGCAAAGGATCGTTGTCCCAGAATGACAGAGATGGAAATTGTACATGTTAAACGAGAATGTAAATCACATATCCCTAAACTTTTGAACCACAAAGATGCTAATTCATTCTTTCAAGCAGTTTAACCGATCCAGATCTTGACAGTTCTGTACGTGAAAGTATGTCAAACATATTTTTTTCACCCCGTGCACTTTCATTCTACTGTTTATATTTTCTATTAATTTTTTAATAATTTAAATCAAGATTGGTTATTTAAAGTCTTGCAACTTGTCTGTGAAGTAAGAAAATATTCTTATAATATACATATACCTATAAAGATGATGAAGAAACTGAGGGACATAAAGGCAATCTGACTTTCCTGAGGTCGCACAATTTGGTAGCAATGAAATTGCAAATGGAACAAGGGCTGCTATTCATCTGCATTGTCTTGGACCCTTAGATATAACCTCACCTTTCTGGATGTTAATTCCATAAAGTTTTTAGAGAAAATCACAGTTTTTCTTGATTTTCATTGATCCAAGCTTTTTCTGTAAGCAATAATTCTTTTTATTTTCTCTCACAAGTTTAATTTTCTCTCATAGTCACTTTTTATTACTTTTTTGTAAATTCCTTTCAGTTCAAGTTTTTGGCGTAGAAGTGTCCAGACCTATACACAATATTCAGTGAGTGCACTATGTTGCCATAGAAAGGGTTTCTGGTTTACAATNTGCTGAATTTTTTTCTTATTTGTCTTAAATGCATTCACTTTTACTTTTCTAAATAGAACCTACTTCACTACTGACTGCCAATTTTTATTTTCAGTCACTACAGGCTTTTTGTCTTACCTCCATGTAAGTTGTTGCAGCACCTCCTATTTTGGAATCATCTACAAATTTAATTAATGTGCTGTTTACTCCTTCTTGCAGGTGATTAATAGATGATTCATTTGAAAAGAACATCCATTCTTTATCTGACACAAGCTTTTTGTGATATACTACTAACATATCTAATTAAACTGCTGAAATTCTGCCATAACCTCCTCTCATCATTGATCTTTCTAAACAACAGTGCTCTTGCATCAAATTTCTGCCCTGCAACTTCATGCCAGCTTCCCACAGCTAAAGTGGATCATTGAACCCCTGTTATTTATCAAACAAAGCAAGATCATTTTCATCAGATCTGTTACCAAATTGCAGTAGACTTATGGTCTTCTTAGATTCAGTGTTCATAAAAACATATAAGGTTGGCTGGCACTAGGATTGTTTCCGTGACTACCATTACTGCAATGACCACTCCATTTTCTGTATCTCACTGGTTATTAGGGTGCCTAGTATATCTCTAAAACAGTTAATTACTACTCATCCTTGATTTCCTAAATTTTTTTTTCAAAATGAGCAAATAAATATATTATTTCACTAGGCCTGGCTGGGTTTTGACTTTAGCCAGCAAATTCTGTCCAAGGCACCAGGGCACCATTCTGTAGCAAGCTAATGATAAATACTGAATGTTAAACTTCACCATATTTTGCAGCAGTTTTTAGCTGTTAAGCAGAACCTCCTGAATATAGGTTCTGCAGGTAAGGAATTCAAATACAGTTTCTCTATTAGAAATTTTGTTTCAGTTGCCAAATATTTTATATTTACCACATTTTGAAACAGAACTGGAAAACCAATGTTATCCACATGTCACACCTAACAACAGTGAACAACAGTTCAGTGGTACCTACTTATTCCTCCTCTTAAGACTATGTCTTCTTCATAACAGCAAGACAAGACAATGCTGCCGTTTAAGCTGGAGAGATATTTAACGTTGCTTTCTTCTGGCATGTGCACCATTTCCAAGAGCCAGCTTTGCTCATAACTTTCAGAAGAGGAAGGAGGGTATTGCTTAACAACACATGCACTTAATAAACTGCAAATTCATTTTGCGGCAGCTTCTGGCTTTTACTCTTTCTTTCTCCTTTCTGGCTATGACACATTTTTTGTCCTCCAGGAATGTGTTCTCATATCACAGATACTGGAATGTGGCAGCTGTTGCTAAATGGTGTTTAAATGATAAGGATACTCTTTGATAGAATTAACTATTGCAATCACTGTTTACTTGATAGTGGTGACTGCATATCCAGAATGTCAGCATACTTGTATAAAACAAACAAACGGACAAGTAAACAAAAAATACATACAGGTGAAAACAATACAAAAGGAGAAACTAACCATTGCATCTCCTCAGGATCAGTAGTGAGTTCAGAGGCGAAAGCACAGGTGTAGCTAGCATAGTCCTATGGACAGAAATATTTAGAAAGAAAAAACATAAACAACCAGAAAGCTGGAAAAAGAGATTTTTTCTGTCTTCCACAGATGAAGATGATAAGAAATTTGTTTGCAAATACTACAAATACACTTAAATGTCCATTCCTTCAACTGACAGCATACATGTAATTAATTTGCTGGCTGGCCTAGTACCTGCATGTTACAGCACTTAGCTCTGAGCTACCCAGCATCTTAAAGCTCTGTTCTCAGAGGACTGATGGGAATCAGGATGTCTTCTTGAGCCTTTTCTGTTGAAATATCTGTGCAGACAGTACCAAGCTAAATGTTCTTCTATTCCTTATACAGCTGTTGCGTGAAGATAGCTTATTAGTGAAATGATTGATTTATGCTTTGACCTTTAATGTTCAGTAACTGATCTGTTTGTCTTTGCCTCTGAAAGACAGAAATGCATGTCTTATAAGGTAGCCCTGCCACAATTTCAAAACATGCGATTTTAAATGGAAACAATGAATCCTGGTATTTGAAAATGCTGCATGTAGAATATCTTAATAGAGATTATGGTATTAACAAAAATACTAACAGTAATTACTCTGATATACCTTTATGTGACCTGGAAACCTGTCTAAGAGGTACGTGTATTGTGTATAGCTGTATACCCTTGCAAACATGAATAGATATTATCATTTATTCACAGAAGATTGCACTAAGGAATGCTTTTAATCAGATGTCTCATAACTAATGTTTAGAACATCTGAATGACTCTGAAAACACGTTCTTTTTTATTACTCAGTAGTTTCAAGTTAATTTGGTTTAGTTTTAGGGCTTGATTTGGGAAAGAAAAGACACCCCCAAAGAATGAGATGAGGAGGTATTTAGGAATTCAATATTTCTATTATTGCTTGTTAATTTGCAAATATGATCTTACAGAGTCTATTGCCATCCCTAGAAACAGTGCTCTGAAAAAATGAATACATATCTATGATGTCCTGAAGTGCAGCAGGTGCTGGCTGTGTCATTTCAACATCAGTTTGGTGTTCAACAGCCTTGCAGGACTGAGATTGTCAGTTTGCAGGTGTTAAAATGTAAAGACTGTGAGGCCAGCTGCATTCAGGCACTGCGAGTGTTCACAGCAGGCATTCAAGGGCAAATCATGCTTGAACAACCTGATTGCCTCTCCGACAAAACGACTGGCTCTGCAGATGAGAGAAGAGCCGTGGAGGTAATATACCTTGACTTTGGTAAGGCTTTTGACACCATCTCCCACAGTGTTCTCATTTGGTAGCTGAGGAGACCCCGGCTGCCTAATCTGACTGCTATGTGGGTAGAAAATTGTCTGGGCTGTCAGGCTCAAAGGGCAGTGATCAGTGGCTAGATGCCCAGCAGGCAGCTGCTGAAGAGAGGGTACCCAGCACGCTAGCAGATGAGTGCTGGGGCCCGCAGTGTTCAGCAGCAGCATCTGTGACTTCGATGGTGACACAGAACAAACTTCTTACATGGCACAAAGTTAGGTGAAATGGCTGACGTGAGGAATGTGATTTTTGGTATAAAGGCTTATCAAGGCAAACCCGGATTAACTTGAGGACTGAGTCAACAGGAGCCTCATGAAGTTCAATGAGGAGAAGGCAAAAGCTCTGCACCCAGGCATGACAAACCATGTGCAGGCTGGAAAGCAATTGCTTGAGAATTAGCCCTACTGAAGGGATCTAGGGGTCTGTGCCAGGCTGAATATGAACAGTTTGCTTTTTGCCTTATTGCGACAAACACATGTACTGGGATATACATGGAGAAGCATAGCCAGTGGAGAGAAATTATAATCCCCCTTTACTTGGTGCTGCTGAGGCCACAGCCAGAATACTGCATCCATTTTAGGCTCCTACTTCAAAAGAGGTGTGGAGAAACAGGAGACGGTCCAGTAGAGGGTTACAAAATGGTCAGGGACCTATAGTACATGTTATACAAAGAAAATCAGAGAGAAATTGATTTGTTTAGTCTGACAAAGAAGAGGAAAAGGAGAGCTGGAATAGCTGCTTATAATTCCTTAAAGGATATCTAGTGCCAAACATAATAGAACCGAACTCTCTTCAGAACTGCCAGATGACATAACAAAGGACAATGGCCAGAAATAGCAGCTTGAAAGATTCAGATTAAAAAGAAATTTCTCTAGAAAACAGCACAGTCCTGGTGCAGGTTGTACAGAGAGGCTATGGGATCACCATCTGTGGAGGTTTTCCTGGTCTGACTAGACAAGGACCCAGCTAGCTGTGCTTTGAGTGGGAGGTTGGGTTAAATGACCTCCAGATATCCCCTCCAACCAGCACTTCTGAGATTCTCTGGTTTGTCTGGTGGCAATATCTGGAGCAGCCAGAACAACAAAAGCTTCAGATATTTTAAAAATTTAAAAATCTTAAATAGGTGCAACAAGGAAATGGTGTAGCTGTATGGGCTCAGAAGAGTTAGTCTTGTGTAGAAAGCTGGGGAAGCTTCCCTTCCTGTTGTGTTCTAGCTTCAGTGCTCTGTGCACATTTATACCTCTCTTTTCTTGCTTTCTTCAGGCTTGATAATATAGTTATTCAGAGTGCTTTCCTCTCTGCCTTTGGCAGTTAAGTCTATTCATCACCTTGTTTGGTTCTGAATTATGTGCCAATATCAATGTGTCTGTACTTGTTCCTCTAGCATTTCAAACACTGACGTCTCGCTTTCTATTAACTGAGATATTTATGTGGGTTGCTGTTGTTCCCAGTTCCTGATGATTCTCCTTCTTCTTTACATAGGACTTAAATATTAAAGGTTAGTCACCCTTTTGATACTAGGCCTTTTCCTTTTAGATTAGTTCCTTGTGCTCTGTGTCTTTGGTACCTCTCCCTCCCTCTCTCTCTCTCCCCATCTCTTTCTGTCTCCACCTCTTTCTTTTTTGGATGGGGATGTCAGCCAGTGCATGGATGCCTTCATCTGAGCAAATTTTCTCAACTCCCTTGACAGTCAGTGGAAAGAAATAGGAACTCTCAGGGCACAAGATATTTCCTATTTTAGAATAGGTTAGATGAATGCATCTTGTATGTGGCACCTTTTCTCTATTGACTGTATGAGAAATGAAGATTAAGCCTTTCAGATGCATGTCACAGGTATCTAAAGTTAGGTAAGATGATATCACAATAAATCAGAGTGATCACAGCCAGAAAGAACAATGCTGCCACTATCCCACAGTAATAGGATCTATTCCTTCTTCATGTGTTAAGGACTTCTCATTCCTTCCATGTGCAGATTCCTCTACCTAAATTTCTGTGCTGGCTTTTGTGTTTCCCCACATTTTTAAGATTTTTATTTACAGACACAGTGTATGGAGACATTACTACCCTCCTTTTTGTGCAGCATCTTGTGTGTGCATGTATCAGAAGGTTTCAGACACTGAAATTGCATTTCACGCTCACAAAAATGATTGAAGGATCACAGTACTGGGTACCTCACTTGGATCTGTAGATGCAGATTTCAGTCAACAGAAACAGAATAGATTAAATACTTTTTTTCTGATTATTTCCTTTCCATCTTTTGCCTTCCAGTTAACTTATTGGCCTCTGTTATGTTGAATACCATCAACGTTCCCTAGTCGGAGAAATATTATAATGTTACTGGCTGGTACGAGATGCCTCTGCTGTGTTTTAAGTACAGCAATATATGGCCAATGAGATTTTAATAGCTCTTTATCACAGCTGGACTATAGTAATAAATGTATCAAGACTTCAGACACTTACATTCTCCTTACATGTGACTGAGGACATTGAGGAATCCAAATACATAGGGCATATAGTTAGGATATTTTGATTTACAATGAAGTAGCCAATGCTGTAGCACTATTTTCAGTCTCCTCAGGTTTAAACTTGGCTCACTTCAGATTTTAATGCACCAGAAAATCAATATTAGGCTAATTTTATAGACATAGCAGCAAACCTCCAAATTTTTTATATCCAGATATTCATGACATCTCTGGTGACTCTTACAAGATGAGCTTTTCCAATCACAAGCGATAATGAAGCCATCTGCTTCAGAGATGTAAAATCGTCAGGTATCAGGTTTCCTACTCCTCCAAATTTCATTAAAACTATGATTTAAGAAGAGCAGTTGACCTAAAATTTGTGTATTAATTTGGTGACCAACTTTTCTTCTCCTTTCTTATTACAGGCATGTTTTCATCCTTTGATAATCATTCTTGTAGCACAAGATATAGCCCAAGTGATGTGCATGCATATGTGAGCACAAACTTATGTATATTATTGAACAATATTACACAAATATGGACATATGTCTTTCATTTGTATTGAAAAGTATAGAATTGAGAAGGTAAACTTGGAGCAATTCTTGGCCTGCAAGTTATTATGTGTTTTAGATCACTGAAATTAAAGTCACTTTCAGTGACACTGTAAACAAAGTTAAATGTGAAGGAGCAACTTTTAGCTCTCCTCACACTGCGTTTTGCAAAACAGCCTGATAAAAGCAGGTTTTTTCTACCTATTATGAATTTCATGTGGGCAGCACAGTCAGAGACAATTGCAAGTCACAGAAAATACAAGACAATCTCCCATAATGGAAAATTTCTCATCTTTTTTAGTAAATGGTAATAACCTTATATCTGACACAACACCATTCTTGATGTCTCATTCCTGTTTATTTCACCGAGATATTAGGACTAAAGGGTCTGATGATATGCATCCTGTCACAAGCCTCTCTTTTTTGCATTTGCTTACTTGGTCAAAAAGTTCAATTGTGACAGTAGAAAGAATGTAATGCTTTGATGCTGCTCTAGCGTAACACTGGATAAGCCATACTGGAGATATTTGATTGATATTTCTCAGGAACAAAGATGCAGTCGTATATTTGGTTAGCTCCATATTTTGTTTTTGGATACTCAGGAAGTGTCTACATTTGTATTGTCTTTGATTTTCACTGCACAGAAAAATCCCTCTTCACTGAGTCCCTATCTGCAGCATGTATACACGAATCCATGTCCATCTCTCTTCTTCATGGTAGTATTGCCTAGATTAATAATTTGTGATTTGTGGTTTGGTTTTTTTTTTTTTCATGTACAATTCATTCTGAAAAATCCACAGAGTAATCCTATTCTATGGTATTTTAACTTTTCTGCTTTCAGTCAAATGTGGTAAGCAGTGGTGGTGGCAAGTGTTGCAGAGTACAAACGTTGTGGTTTCTTCAGCCCATTCTGTCTAGGAGGGCTTCTCTGTTCATTATAAGGGTGATCTGCATTGTGGAAATGGCAGAACAGCACTGCACAACCTTTGTGCTCTAGGACAGACACTGAATACTTCGATGATCACGCTATAATGGACAAAGTGATAAGTGAATATTTTATAATAAGCAAAGTGATAAGTCAGTATTTATTTATTATAAGGTGTTATAACTTGAGTTAACCAAGATGTTGTTTCCTTAGTACTTCTTAAATATCTGGGGTGCCTTATATGACTAACACCCCAGTTTGAAGATCATTTTCCCTTCTCTTTCTGACAACTACATACTGTTGTAGGTAGTATTACTAGAAGTTATTGCTTAAACACAGTCAGGTGTTCCTTTGCTGCACACACAAGGAGGGTTTTAGCATATTTTTGAAAATGGTACTTTTGTCTCTTTCCCCTTGAAAAGCAGAATGAAAACTTTCTTGACCCTGGTCTCTTACCCATCACTTTTTTATTTTCAATATATAAAAATGTATTTAAAAACAAATCACTACATTGTTTCTACCTTCAGCCAAAATGCCTTTCCAGCATATTCACCATGGGTGAAGAAGAGTTTGGTCTTTTCAAAAATACACATGTGCATGCAAAGCATCTGATATTAGATAGATTAGACTTTGTTGGGAACATATCCCAGTAACATCTCACTATGGTCAGTCTTAGGCTGCTTTACATGGCTCATTATGGTATCACATGTGATTTTTGTCCTTCAAGAAGAACGATGTCGATAAAGAATGAATTAAATTTATAAGGAAGCAAAATTTGCTTAAGGGCAGAGATAATACGTTTACCTATGATTATATTCACCTTTTATTCCTTTGTGATTGTGGGGTTAGAGGAGTTTATTGATTACCTCTCTTCTCTTCTCCAAAATTAACATAACAGTTTTTTGTCATAATAAAACTGAAAGTAAGAGTATGCTGTTTTAACTCATTTGAGCCTCAAAATCCTTCTTTTGTTTCTAAATTTTTTTATTAATACATTGGAAATTTAAGTTATTTGGCCTTAAACCAAAATTCTTGGGTTTTTTTATGAAAATGTGGATTTAGGAACAGTACATTGCAATTACATTGTCTTGTTATCTGCTGTTTTCTGTTATTCTAAATGGTTATCAAAGTTAATCAAATGTGTTTAAAATATTTTGTTGAGAAAAATGTGCCTGTGGTTAGCTTTTGTTCTTTCAGACTCCGAGAGTGGTATTTCACCTCCAGATTGCACACATCGGATCATGAGGAGGGGATTCACTCACCTAAAAATAGACATATTTGTCATTTGAGGTGTTTCATAGTTCCCAAGATGCATGCAGAGGTTTGGCAAATATCGTATGATATGTGTGGGAGACCTGGAGGGGCAGCTGGACGCCAGAAGGACCCATCTCCCAGTGTTCAAAGTAATATCATACCCTTATATTTCAGCAACTGATTCACATGCTGAATGTCTGCTTATGAGCAACATTTCCTCCTAAATACACCTAATGCCCTATGAAATGCCCCCAGTTATCCTGCCTGGCCTTCAGCTCTGGGCATGGTTGACCCAGAGGTCGTATGTCAGCCTTGTTAGCTCTGTGAGGACATCTTGTGTACGCTAAAACACCTCAAATGGCACCAGGCCCATCTACATGGATGACTGAAGTGAACCATCAGCTTTTTTCAAGTGCAGAATAAGCCTAAAGCAAGGAGGCATTGACTGGAAACTTAGGAGTAACACTTTTCTTTAGGAGAAATGGAAAACGCAGTGTTTCTGTGATCAGTGGACAAAAGAAAAGGCACAGGAGCTCAAAACACAGTAGAAAGAGTTTGTGAGTTGTCCATGGAGCAGACAGGTGTGTCAGGTGGCTTTACCAGCGCACAACAGACACAGCACCATAGAAGTTGATTGACATTTGTAATTTGAATTGGTGAGCAAAAAAGGTGTGATAGTTTCAGCTAATGTCTGGGGAACAATTATGTGAATACCAGGGAGTCCCGTGATGAGGATGTTACAGTGAATCAAAGCTGGAGTTGTCTATGCTACAGTCAAGAGCTGGAGCAGCCAGGAACATTTTGCCTCCTGCTATGTTGTGGAGGACGGTGAGGTGAAAATTAGATAACACTTTTACATATAGAGAGAGTAAAGTATGATCTCAAAGTCACAGGCCTTAGAGGTCAGAAGGATATATATTGCTTAGAGCAATAAGCAATAGTGATAAGGCAGAGAGAAAGTAATGAGAACAAGACAATTTGGATGTTTTCAGACTTTTTTGCCTGTCAGTAAAAAAAATAGCAATAAAAGATATCCTCTTGGGAAGGCGGGGTTTCTCATCAGTAGGAAGCTAATTCATGCTTGATTAGAGCTAACATTTTTTCTTCCTGAGATTTTTTTTTTTAAGCAATGTTTATTTTCCTGCTATTATTTCAATGAATGCATTTTCACCGAGGTAAAAGTCAGAATCTGCATATAAATGGAAATCCCTCAATACCATCACAGGAAAATTTCATTTTCTTGTGCAAGGATAATATTATTATATACACTTCTTAATACTGAATGAAGTGTAAAACAGAATATTTTATTTAAATGTAAATTTTGAAAAATGAATGCAAGGGTATCTCCAAGTTCATTCAGCATCAAAGTGCTGTTATGGGGGAAAATGAACAAACACAAACAAACTATACTTCAGCTTCTCTATATACATCTTTTAATATAAAGTTTTTGAAGGTATCTAAATGCAATGGTATTCAAGACATTTTTGTTTATTGAAAGTGATTTGTGACAGGTAGAACATAAGTCTGTAACTCTTTAGTTTGTTTCTGGTTTGTGTTTGAGAAAAAAAAAAGCAAGAACTTTCAGTGTCCTTCTCACATGAGATGTTTATCAAGGGAATTACTATTGGTGTGGCTGCCAATATAGTGCAAGGACTCTGTCTTCATCCCAGTTTCCCTCCAATTAAATATTACTACACACTACATACTTTCCCTGTTCTAGACATTTGCTGTTGTATACTTGCTGTTGGAGACAATACATTGAACTAGACAAACCTTTTTTGTTTCTTGGTTTGTTTTGTAAGGTTTTTGTCTTACATTTTTATTTAAAGAAAAAACAGCTCTGGCTTTTTGAATCCAGAAGAAGATTCACCCAAAAGCAATAAAATGGTAGTGCTCCACTCTCTTTCTTATTTCCTTTTGCCATAAAAAAGCTGATTCAATAATAGTTTCTGGTATATTAAAACTAAAGTAAGGTACTGTTTTCAGGACTCTCTCTTCTTGCATACAAAAAGCAATGAAGCTGATGAAGGATCTAGAGAACAAGTCTTATGAGGAGCAGCTGGAGGAACTGAGGTTGTTTAGTCTGGAGAAAAGGAGGCTAAGGCTGAGAGAGCTGTATCCCTCTCTATAGCTACCTGAAAGGAGGTTGTAGTGAGGTGGGTGTTGGTCTCTTTTCCCAAGTAACAAGTGATAGGACAAGAGGAAATGTCCTCAAGTTGCACCAGGGGAGGTTTAGATTGGATATTAGGAAAAATTTCTTCACAGAAAGGGTTGTCAAGCACTGGAACAGGCTGCCCAGGGAAGCGGTTGAGTCACCATCCCTGGAGGTATTTAAAAGACGTGTAGATGTGGCACTTTGGCACATGGTTTAGAGTGGACTTGGCAGTGTTAGGTTTGCATTTGAACTCAATGATCTTAAGGGTCTTTTCCAACATAAACGACTGTATGATTCTATTCTAAGATATGATACACATTCTCTGTGATGTTTACAGTCATACCTGACAGTTTCTATTTGTCATTTTAAATTGGGGTAGTATTTAGTAACTTTATTAAGCTTATGACACACCTGGGCTGAAAGAGACTGCCAAGTATTGGCAATATCTTTTTTCTGGCTTTAGCAATTCAAAAAACTCACTTTTTGGTCACTACAGAGAACCAAGTTACTAAAATGTGATGTTTTACCTCTGTAAACTGTAATTAAACATCTGTGAATAATTGTACATTACCAGACTAGCACTGAATTTAAAAAAATAGAAAAGTGTCATTAAAAAACGAACTGTATCAATACACAATTATAAAATTAATCGCTGTTGTAAAATAACAATAACAAAACCAGCCTGCTTTTGTTATTTCTAACAATAACAGAAACAGCTGCCTTTCAGAGGGATTAGTATTGATCCCATTACAGCTTTCTCACTTTCTCTGTTTTGCAGTGACATATGATGGTCCATTCTCTTTAACTCTTCAGCTATCTGCAGTACTGGAATCTATCATATACCAAACCTGACTAATGCAAATTCTTTTAATGTAAAATCAATAAATCACCAGGTGAACCACCTGTTCCTGCAAATAGAGACACATTTTGTTTAGAAACAGAGCCTTCAATAGATGACTTTGGGAGCCTTAGAGTCTGAGAGCATCCTCTAGTTCTTCCATATTCTTCAAGGGTAGGAGGATCAGCATCTGGCTTCATTAGATATCTGAGAAGGTCCATTCTCTAGGGAGTCCTTAAGCAAGAAAGATA
>WEKW01000892.1:46558-82264 GCA_013389905.1 Sula dactylatra
AGCAAGAAAGATAAATAAATGCCTCATTGGACCATAAGGGAAGTTTTACAAAACCAATGAAATAAAGTTAGACAAATATAATGCCTGACATGATGAATATTGTATGTCAAATATTCATCCTCTTACTAGCAATCTTTTGGAGAACTGCAGTATCATATGGTTCTCTCAATTTTTTCCCCCTTTCTTCTCCTCCCTCTTCTTTCTTCCTTTTAAAAATCTAGACCAGTGTTTGGATCAAATAACGAATGAATATATTTGAATAGCAGTATTTGTCTGACTACAATTTTCAAGTATCAGGTAGTCTTGACAAATTACATTTCTTGGAAGTCTATTGTAACACAAGGAGTGAGCAGAAGTTAACAGAAATAACAAATATGCAGTGAAAAATTATATAAATTGGCACTAATGGATGTCTTTAGGTTTAAGTAGTCTTTTTGTTGAGAACTCAAGTCTAGTCAACAGGAATCTTTCCACAGACTGCAGTGAGCTTTCATTTATTTCTTGATATACAGGTATGAAGACACAATATTAAGGATACCTGTGCTTAGAGAGGGACCTTTCAAATCCACAGGTTTTGCTTTCAGGTTATTAGGATGACACAGATTAATATTTTTAGCCCACTGTAAGCTGCTAACAGCATCCATATTATAAAAAGTTCTGCAAATTATTCGTGAAAAACTCCAAGCTTCATAAGCTCTACTTAGTGAGCTCCTGTTCTCCTATATATACCTATAAATTACCAACTCCAGTATTATTGCAAATCCAGATAAAATCCCTGGTGATTACAGATTACAGTCACAAATCCTAAAGGTACAACATGATATACTTTTCTTAGCTAAACTAATTATTTCAGTTCTGGGCAACTCAATAGTAAGAACTGAACACCAGCTGGCTAATATATATACAGTCAAAACATTTAGCAGCAGGTTTTTACATTAGTAACAGCAAGGATCCATTTCATGGAAGACAACAGAGAATAAATGATTCTCATTTTAAGAGTCCTTAAGGCTAAAATCCTTTATCCTCCTTAAATGTTCTGACTAACTAGCTCCACATGATGTCATCAAGATTAATTTTATGTTGGTAGTTTCTACTGTAGAAATACAGTAGAAATGTGTACAAGGCTATGGGAAGTAGGGGAGACAGAGCAGAACAGTTCATGTAAAACAAAATTGTCCAGTTCCATAACCAAGCCTTACAAGTAAGTCTTGGTTCTCTTTCAAGAAGTGTGAGGGAATCTCCTTTTTCCAATTGCTGATCTTGTGATTGTGAGCTCAAAGATGGAATGTACTAAACTCCTCCCTACTATCAGTTTTCTATTCTATGAGTTAACATGTAGTCTAGACATTTTTTAGAGGGAAGTGGTGACACCGTTCTTCTGGAAAGTATGCAAAAGACAATATATCTAGGAATGTGAAACATTAGTTAGCTATTCAACTGGGCCAGCAAAGATATATGGTAGGTTGGGCTTTGGTGAGGCTTTTTAGTCCCCCCTTCCTCCCCCCAGAAAACATGTTTTATCATGTAGTTTGAAGAAACTACATTAGTTGTTAAAAAAAAATCTTATGCAACAACACCAGTAGTGTTTTAGCTATCTGAACTTCCATTAAAACAAAGAAGGCACAAAGCAGTTATGTAAGCATCAGTGTCTAATTTCATTGGTGAAAACCCAGAATACCCAAAATGTATCTACCAGAGTAGCAAGTATGACACAACACTGGTTAGAGACATTGATGAGTATGCTTTGGTTTATGTTCATCTCCTTCATGAGAACTCTGATCCAGGCTTGTTGCAATTGACAGGAATTTGACCATTAATTGCAATGGAAAGATATGACACAGGACATTTTGGAGACCCACATTCTTCTGGTGTGACAGTTTGAGGCCAGGGAGATTACAGTAATGCATTTCAAATGACACTAGATGCCTGTGATAAAGAGGTTGAATGGAATGCTTTCAATCTAGCCAAAATCGTCAGTGGATGCTGGCGTTTCTTCAGCTATCCAGTAGGATAAACTGAGCAGCTCTCCAGATCCACTGATTCATTTGTCTGAACATAGTTACCTAAACACACATACAAACATCAGACAATTATCTAGTTGCTTATGTCAAATTCTATGTAGAAGTCCTGTGTGATCCAAGATACATCCTCAGTTATCTCAATAGCATTAGTTTTCAGCAACTGGATTTTGGCAATTAAATTGAGACCAAACAGCTTCCCAGATCTTCAGTCAATGTAACAGGAGGCTTTCCCATTCCCAGAAAATGTCTCAGAGAAGTTGGGATGTTTTGAATTAGACACTGTATTAGACACCTGCTGTAGAGAAACCTACATTTAGATTTTTCCTGTCTGAAGCTAACGGGTGGTGTGGGCACCAAGAGATGCATTTGGTAACCTAATCTGGGAACTTAATACAAGACCTGATGTTCCCTAAAATTCAGCATAGTTGGTGAGGAAAGTAGGATCTTTCAAAGGGATTTCAGAGTAGGAGCATTAAATATATGTTTTTCCCTCCACGTCATGCAGGTAAACTACAGCTAGGATCGGCAGAATCAGTTGTCTATTTCGGCCATTTGAAAATCCCTAGATTATCTGCCACTTGGTCATGGGACTGGCAGGTAAACCCTAGATACACTGGAGATCCACAGTATACTGTCATGGCAGCTGGAAGCCAGGCATAACATTTTAAGGCATCTCAAGGTGCTCTAGACATTATGTCCAGGTATCATTTCTTCTTGTGTAGGCAAATTCTATCGTGCACAGAAAGACTCAGCAAAGACTGATATAAACAGTTTATGAGTGCAAAGCAATTATTCGCTGGCTAAATCACATAGCAGATAACTGGGACTAATGAGCTACTAGGCTAAGCATTAATATGATCCCACAATGAGATACCCAAAACATCATCTGGGCGACCACTGAACAGTCAGATGAGGAACAGGCTGATGCTCAACATTTCTAGGTTTCCATTTCTGCTTTTTTCCTTTGAGTTTTATACCTGCCTATGTCAGTGTTTTTATTCTAGAATCCTTGATCTGCTAAGCAATTGCTAAGCAATTGCTTGGCTGTTTTTGCTTTACTTATACTGCCTGATGTAGCTAATGGTCTTCCTCATACCTTCGTAACACTTTTCTCGACCTGCGTTTGTTTAGTCTGGAGAAGAGAAGACTGAGGGGGGATCTTATCAATGCTTATAAATATCTGAAAGGTGGGTATGAAGAGGATGGGGCCACACTCTTTCCAGTGGTGCCCAAGGACAGGACAAGGTGCAATGGGCACAAGTTGGAACACAGGAAGTTCCACCTGAATATGAGAAAAAACTTCTTTACTGTGAGGGTGATGGAGCACTGGCACAGGCTGCCCAGAGAGGTTGTGGAGTGTCCTTCTTTGGAAATATTCAAAATCTGCCTGGACGTGATCCTGTGCCCCCTGCTCTAGGTGTACCTGCTCAAGCAGGGGGGTTGGACGAGATGATCTCCAGAGGTCCCTTCCAATCCCTACCATTCTGTGATTCTGTGATCAGGCTGAGCCAAACCAGGTTTGGCTCACAGACAGCAGACTGCCTGGGCTGAGGGTTACAGAACTAAGCACAAGGTCTTCAGAAGGCTTTCATTCTCTGGGGAGGTAGCTGGAGGCCAGGAAGGATACCACACTGCCTGAAATAATGCTGAGTTTGGGCAATTAAGTCATCCACAGGTCAATATTGCTCTGTATGTTAGCTCCTTGATAAGCAAATGCTGTCCTAATGACATCACTAGAATTTTGTCCTGCCTAAAATTGAAATTCTGACAAACTGTGTGTAGAAATCCTAATTTTACAAGACTGATAAATTAGTTGTGCAATTTTGCTTAACTAAAATGGTTGTTAGAATGATTTGAAAAATATTTTTTTATTATTATTTTTATTTTTCTGTAGAACACTATATATGCTTTAAAACCAAGGCATGTCACATTAAGAAACAGTGACAGGGAAGAAAACAGAAATACTTCTGTGGCACACAAGTGCACAGACATCTGGAAGAATAAGATAGAAACACTGTTTTCAACGTGTAACTCATGTTTCACATAAACCACATTCCTCTAACTATCCATGAAATATCTCTACAGACATTTTTTCCAGACATGGGAGGACTCTGCTTTGTCTGTTGAAAGAAAGGGCTAGTAAGATTGCACCAAATGCCAGCATATAAGATTACAGTTTTGCTAGGAATAGCAAGAACTGTTGTGTTATATGTTCACTTTTTCTACTCTTGCCTGTGTATTAACTGCATATAAGCATATTAAAATATTGCCAAATTAAAAGTTTTCCCACAAGTAACCCATTGGCTAGGAAATTAAGATAAATAAATGCATTAAACAATTTTTTACAGAAGATTAGAAGACTGTATCAGAATCTGATGGAAGTAATTTATTAAAATATTTTTCTGGACTACTTCTTTAACTCTTTGATGGCCTTTTTTTTCTTTCATAAATGGGAGAGGACGTTTTTCCACTCCACAAAGAGTGGAATGAAAATAAATAGAAATTTCATATTTTGCTGTGGTGGAAAGTATTTTTAATATTGTCATAATTATGATGATGATATTATGATCTTTCTTTCTTTTCTTTTTTTAATCAATAGAGGTAGAATATTTTATATAGACATCCGGATAACTTTCAGAGTTGGGGAAATAAGGATGCTTAAAGATGTTTTGGTTTGCCCTGGGACAAAAAGATCTAGGACGTAATGCAGCTGTGTTTGTTTCTTAAGCATGCACTTTTATCTCACTGGAATCAGTGGGATATGGAAAGGTGATTAAAGTATTGCTTGCATGCATTCCTCAAAGGCAAAAGATATAATTCCAGTACTGTCCTGTCCTATCCTAATCAGGTTTATAGTTTTCCTTCTATTTGAAAGTTAATTAGACAAATAAGAATAGATGAGGGAAGGATGTATCAGTTAAATACACAATATATTTTCTGCAAAATTTTAATAAATCTGAGCATTTATATCTTTAGAATGAAAATTTCAATTCAAATTAATCATTTTGTGGAGAATTTGAGCATTTTAGTATGTTTCAAGTAGCATTTTAGAGAAATAACAAAACACAAAATAACTTAAAAAAATAATATCCCACTTCATTTGATATTTTTTTTCCTGGGTCAACACAGTTAATTTTCCTGAAATTCACAAAATATTTTGTTTTAGGTGAACCCTATATTTTTCACAAGGGAAAGCGGAATCCAAAGTTTATATTTTTCTGCTTTTAGACAGAGGTATCAAGAAGGCATATGCTGAACTAGTTTGTTGACTTGATGGTTCAATGTTTCAAATATCTCAAGTATTGAATCCCAAAGTCAATTTTCCAGATATTTGGGCAATAAGACATCGTGAAGGAAATTCAGTTTTACAAGGAAAGAAAAGAAAGTTAAAATTAGTGTTGTCATTGCATGTAAAATATTTTCAAAAATTGAAATAGAAGACAGATGAGCACCAGAACAAGTCTGTGCAGAAAATCATAGGAGAAAGACACTTAAAGCAAGAGAATAACAGTAATTGTATAGTCAATTTGTCCAATCATATATGCTTAATTTGATATGATTTCTCATTTGCAGATGAATGAGCCATCAGATATCCTGGCTGGAAAGAAAGACATAAAACAGTGAAGTATAATTTTAATAGCAAAAATGGTAGTGCCAAATATAAGGAAATCTAGCTATTTATATGGAAATTAATATGAATGTTGAAATAATGTAATATAAATTGATATTTGGAATGCAGCATTAGAAATAATTTGTAATTATAAAAATAATTAAAGGTAATCACCTCTTCCACAAAGATTATAGTTAAGAATTGGTTTTAGTTTGTTTTGGTAGGGCAACATCTTACTGGGAGTTCGAAAAAAAACAGATGGAAGGACACTCTGTCTACCCGAAACCCTATGTGAACAACATTATTCTTTAAAAGTGAATTTACAGCCTTTTGCAGAATGGCAGCTCAGGGCTGTTTTTACCTTTAAACACATGCAGTGATGCAGTGTTGCATGCAAAATTTTGTTACAGGCAAAACAGGAACACACCTTTTATACAGAGCCAGCAATCTATTGTGAATCTAGTACAAATCTTACCAGTCTAACCAAATAATTATTGCTAGTCTAGGTCTAAGGAAAGAAAAATACACAGTCATAGAAAAATATCTCAATAGTAATAAAATTAAAATGTTACACTCACACTCCCATTATGTGTACATTTGTAACTGCCTCTTTTCTCTGGGGTTATGTTCACCCTCCCTCTGCTCCTCTGGCTCTCATGGACATCAGCATTCAGATTCCTCAAGAAGGAGGTGGTGGAAGGAGTGTTGTGGTGAGGTCTCAACATCCCAGCTCTGTGCTAGCAGAAGGCCACTGCTGATGCTGGGCAATTCATCCTACCTGCTCCTGGGTTTGCCTGGGATTCTTTGCCTGCAAATTTTCCTAAATATTGTGTTGAGTCTAGTTGCTTGTTCTTCCTTCATTAGTTCACAAAGCAAAGCTGTATATGAAGTTCTACACAGGTATACTTGATCTTTGCTTTTTGTTGCACTTGAACTAAACCCAGCTTTACCCAGCTCCCAAAACTATATCCCTGTAGTGACCAGGAATTGACCATTGGTGATTTATTCGTAGTGTTGGGGCCTCTGCTACCACCCTAAGTCAGCACTTCCACAGTCTATGCCACCATCCTGTGCTTGTACTGGTCTACATGACATTTTTATTCTAGAGCCAGAGACAGTTCATTCTGTGCCATTCTTGTTTTAAAGCCATGGATAATGTTCTTTCTATACAGAATTGCTGTTTGCTGTTACTATCCTTTAATTATATATATATATATGTATGTATAAATCAAAATTACTATAACTATTTGTGTGCCACCACAGAATTGCAGAGAGCTAAAGCTAGAACAAGTTAAGTTATAGCAACCTTGTTAGACCTTGTTAGGCCACTGCCATTAAAACAAGGTCCAGGTCAGAACAACAATGCCGTATCAAGTGGAATACAAGGCACAATCACTTTGCTAAAAGAAGAATCTTAATTTGTAATTGTAATCCAATCCCTGGCTTCCAGATAAACAAGTTAACAGACTGTTGTCCAGCTTTGACTCCACTGAAGAAGAATTTATCTTATTTTTGTATTTTGGTGTCAGTACAGACAGAGAGAAAGAATAAGAAGAAATTCCACTAACAAATGTGAAATTAGCAGATGCTGAAAAAAGAACTAAGAGCAGATGTTGGAAAAAATGCTTTCACAGATACAGATAGGTCTGTTTTCAGAGCTGGTCTTTACTAGATCTAGGTGGTGAAGTGAGAGCATGGAGTTAGATTGTTTTAAGGAAGATTTGAAGGAGTATGACAATTTCATCCACAACTTATCTTAAATAAAAACTGAATATTTTTAGTACGGCTTTTCTCTCCTTCATGTGATTGGACTCAAGTCTGTTACATGATGAATATGTCTTTGTTTCTTACTGCAATGTGACACTATATAACACAATAACATGATGATCACATGGCTTCATACAGAAAGCAAAAAAGAAAACAAAATTCCGAGGTAAGGGGAAAAAAAGGAAAATTTAACAGGCTTGTAGAGAAAAGATTTTTCTTAAAAAAAAAAAGGTTTAAAACAAAATTAAAAAGGCAAAAATTTGTGCTATTTCAGATACTGGATTTTGGTTCTTTTCCCATTATTCAACTCAAGTTTTTCATTATTTAGGCACACATTTAAACAGTTTCACTTTTGGATAAGAATAGGAGGAAAGCATGTATTTAATACTGAAGAAAGAAATTTCACAAATATACAAAGTTTACAGAGTAAAATCCCTTAAACTCTTTCAAAGGGCCATGGTATTTAAAACTCCAAGAAATTTAAGCTTTCTGATAGTTTTGACCTTTTGGTTGTATTTCTCCAGAGTGTTGTTCCAATGTAATTTGTTTCAAGAAGAATAAAGAAAAACAGGAACCTGATGCAGTTCAACAAATGGAAGTGCAAAGTCCTATGTCTGGGGAGGAACAACCCCAGGCACCAGTACAGGCTCGGGACTCAGTGGCTGGAAAGCCGCTTTGCAGAAAAGCACCTGGAGATATAAGGCATGGGCATACCAGAGAAATTCCAGTGAAGACTCACTAAGATGGTTAAAGGACTGGAGCATTGGACATGCAGGGAGAAGCTCAGAAAGCTGGGACTGTTTGGCTTGGAGCAGAGAAGGCTGGGGGGACAGATAGTATGAGTGTGTGCAGATACCTGAAGGGAGGATGCAAAAAGGATGCAAAGGCTCTTCTCAGGGACAGGACCAGAGGCAATGGGCAGAAACTGAAACACAGGAGGTTCCCTCTGAACATCAGGAAACACCTTTTGACTATGAGATCAACTGAGCACTGGCACAGGTTGCCCAGAGAGGTTCTGCAGTCTCCATCCTTGGAGGTATTCAAAAACTTTCTGGACATGGTCCTGGGCAACCTCCTCTAGGTGGCCCTGCTTGAGCAGGGGGGTTGGACCAATTGACCTCCAGAGGTCCCTTTCAACTTCAGCCATTCTCTGATCTTGTGAAAAAAAAAATGAGTTTTAATGAAGTTCATGGTGCTTTAATGTTGGTGATTTGTGCAACTGTCTAAGAATTGAATAATGATTGAATGTCATAGGTAAGTCAGTATTTACTATCAACCAGGGCTTTATGACAATTTGCAGAGCATCTGTTGATTTTAACCAGTGTTATCTCTGCTATTGTTTCTTAATTTGGGGAGGGTAAAGTTCATAAATTGTATACCAAAATTGTAATGAACCAAAAAATAGCTGTAAAAAGGGGAACCCTTCCCACAGATAAAGCACTCTTGTAATCACAGAAGTATAAAAGTAGGTTCAATTTAAATAGTTTGTGAAGTTATTGTGAGAATGTTATTGCAAATAATGTAAATTAAATGTGTGATTTATTTTCTAATACAGCAATAAATCTATGTGAAAAACTTTCTGACATTGCTGAAACAGCAACTAATGTCATTTGAGAAAAAGCAGTAAAAATTCTGAAAAGTTTTCAGAAGGCTTTGTAAGAAGTCTTTGCCAACTGTAGACATCTGATTTAGAAAAAAATTCGCACATCCTGACAAGGAACTGAAAGGTATTGTATGAGGTAACTTGTATGAGTGTAAGATATTATTATCTCCACAAGTAAAATTTTTTGCCACTTGTTTACAAAAATGTTCTGTGATTGTGAAAGTAAGAAGAAAAGTTACTGTAAGAGATCTGAAATTCCAAGTATAGCTCTACAGGGATAGGAGTGTGTAACCATCTAATGATCATTCAGTACTTAGAAGACCGAGTTCGAGTTTCATCAGCATTTTCAATTTACAACAAGCAACAGTTGTATGGCTAGCAATGAAAATTGCTTAGCACTATTTTGTAATACAATTGTCATTTTGTACTGTTGTTTCCCATATAGCTGAGATTTTTGTCTGTTAATTTGAATGAAATAGCTGCAACAGAGTCAGAACAAGCAAAGTCAGAAACTGAACCAGGTCCCTTCCATCACACATGAAATACAATTATTCTTTCATCTTATAATTTGAATTCTTGTGAGAAAAGTTCCAGGGAAGTAAGAAATAGACGTACTTCTACAGAAGTACAAAACAGGTACATTTAACTTTGAATGGCATGCAGCAAAAATGCTTTTCAGTGTGTCTTTCAATTCGTGCCAATTTGCATTAGAAAAGTGTCTAAGTAGTTAACATATTTAAATAAGAGCTTTGAAGAGAGGTTTTATATTCTGCATAAAAGATAGGTATTCAGCAGTATTTACTGAATTTTTTAAAGTTTGGAGTGTTAAAGAGTATCTTTCAAGAAGAAAATCTATTTCTTCCCATACATGCATGAAGGTTTTTTATGGACACACTATGCTAAATGCTCGACTTTGAGTTGATAATTTACAGAGACAATCAAATGGTATAAAAGTAATTTTTTAAAAAGCCCATGCAATTAAGCTTGGCAAATGCAACCTCAGTAGTATTTGGGGTTATATTTATAACTGTGTTTATTTATGGAAATGCTGCTGAGAAAACACAAGTATTATAGATTTTAAAATTAAATATTATTAATCTGAACAGTTGTTGAAACAATCGCTCTGAGACACCAACTTGAATTTTGAAAAGAAAATTAGCAGCACCCCACCAAAGTATACCAAATATCAGTGTTACAGAATCCACTTCAAATCTAAATACTATTTTGAAGAGCTTGCAAACTATGAGTAGATGATATACACACGTTTGATTGTATCCTGTTGACCCCATTTTGACGGGACATTAACTTCCATTATGCAGTTCACTTGTATTTCACCTGATATGTCAGCCACAGTCTATAGTAAAGACTCAAGGATTCACAGTGTTCAGATAATATAGCCAAGATTTGCTGGGAGATCAAGACCAAGTATTTGCTCTGAAGCACATAGTAGAATGGTTTTAGTGTAAATAAAGTTGTGCAAGGAAGCATGAAATTGAGAGAGTTCTTGAAGCCTCTGGGAATGGAGGGAGCTAGTGCTTCTGCTACATTTGACACTCTTGGTTGGGTGATTTGTCTTCAAAATGGGGTGAAATGGGATAAGAAATCAAGAAGTGCCCATTATGCAGACCCTTTAACTTCTTAGAAGGTTATAATGTTGGGAGCAAGTAAAATGCATGGCCAAGGGAGAAACTATTCTATCAGTAAAAGGTTATGGTGATACAAAGTGAGTTTATGAAAAACTTTACTGCACTTTATGTTAGCTGGTGGTATTTTGTTGGGCTTTTTTTGTTTTTGGTTTTTTGGGTTTTTTGTTTTTGTTTTTTTTTTTTTTTAATAGGTTAAATTCTATCACTAGCAAAATTCTTCACTATTATTAGCTCTGCCTTGTTTTAATTCTTTAAAGCAGTTCAAACGCAGTACATATGAAATGTTTCACAGAACTTTGAATGGGTTCTTTGCCTACTAGGCGTATCAGGGCAGCTCAGCTAGAGCATGCAACAAAATTAATTAACCTGTGTTTTCTGAAAGAAGCAATTTTAGAGTGTCTGAACAAAATGCATCTGTGCAAAGTGATACAAGTTAGGTAACGGGCAGGGTGATAGTTGGAGAGAACTCATCCAACTGTAGATTTAATCTCAATAGATGTTCACATTGAGGTCCTAACATTTCATTCAGAATGGATAACCAATTATTGTAGATCAATTAATTTATGTTAAATGGGAATTTCTGAGGCTCTGTTTCTTGTATTTTAATAACCTAAGCTTATATTCTTAAAGTATGAGATAGAGAAAATATACATTTCTTTGCTGGTCTGCTCTATGGACTTTCTTTCTTTGGTTTGGAACCTTTAGCTTCTCAGCATTTAGCCATACATGATTTTGGGAGGGGCCATCTAAAATGTCTGTGATCACATTGAAAAAGAAATTGTAGATGGCTTAAGCAAAGTACCCAAGATCATCCAGTATTATTTGAAATTTCATGGGATACTCTTTTTGATCTCCAGCTGTCACTTCAGAAAAGCACAGGTGTCTATATATCCCATGGCATAATGCTTTATGTCTTGAGTATCCTAGAAGATCCCAAAGAACACTAAACATCTTTGTTTAGGCACCTGAGTTGACACCAAAGTTATGTTACACTCTTGGAGAAGGATACAGTTGCTTAAACATAGATGCCTAATGTCATTCAAGGTGCATGGTACTGTACATACAAAGTCACTAGAAACTTATGTTTAAGGAACAGTATTCTTTGAATGGGACTCGGTTTCAAACTAGGACGCTTATATTTACTTGTATACCACCCATGTGCTTACAAGTGAGCCCAGTGTCTAAATTCCTATCATAGGCAATGGAGGCCTAGTAAATACAGACAATGGAGTCAAGCCACTCTCCATCATCTTTGAAAGGTCATGGAGGACAGGAGAGGTGCCCGAAGACTGGAGGAAAGCAAATGTCACTCCAATCTTCAAAAAGGGCAAGAAGGAGGACTGGGAAACTATAGGCCAGGCAGCCTCACCTCCATCCCTGGAAAGGCAATGGAACAGTTCATCCTGGAGGTCATTTCCAGGCATGTAGAGAAAAATAAGGTTATCAGAGGTAGTCAACATGGATTCACCAAGGGGAGATCATGCTTGACGCACCTGATAGCCTTTTTTTATGATGGCATGACTGGCTGGATAGATGAAGGGAGAGCACTGGATGTTGTTTACCTCAACTTCAGCAAGGTTTTTGACACTGTCTCCCATAACATCCACACGGACAAGCTAAGGAAGTGTGGGTTAGATGAGTGGACAGTGGGTGGATTGAGAACTGGCTGAACAACAGAGCTCAGAGGGTTGTGATCAATGGAGCAGAGTCTGGTTGGAGGCCTGTAACTAGCAGTGTTCCCCAGGGTTCTGTGCTGGGTCCAGTTCTGTTCAATATATACATCAATGACCTGGACAAAGAGATAGAGTGTACCCTCAGCAAGTTCACTGATGATGCCAAACTGGGAAGAGTGGCTGATACACCAGAAGGCTGTGCTGCCATTTAGCGAGACCTGGACAGGCTGGAGAGCTGGGCCGAGGGGAACCTCATGGAATACAACAGAAGCAAATGTAACATCCTGCACCTGGGGAGGAACAACCCCATGTACCAGTACAGGTTGGGGATTGACCTGCTGGAAAGCGGCTCTGTTGAGAAGGACCTGGGAGTGCTGGTGGACAGTAGGCTGACCATGAGCCAGCAATGTGCCCTTGTGGCCAAGAAAGCCAACGAAATCCTGGCGTGCATTAAAAGGAGTGTGGCCAGCAGGTTGAGGGGGGTTATCCTCCCTCTCTACTCGGCCCTAGTGAGGCCTCATCTGGAGTACTGTGTCCAGTTCTGGGCTCCCCAGTTTAAAAAGGACAGGGAACTGCTTGAGCAAGTCCAGTGGAGAGCTACGAAGATGATCAGGGGACTGGAGCATCTCTCTTATCAGGAAAGGCTGAGAGACCTGGGTTTGTTCAGCCTGGAGAAGAGAAGACTGAGGGGGGATCTCATCAATACTTATAAATATCTGAAGGGTGGGTGTCAAGAGGATGGGGCCACACTCTTTTCAGTAGTGCCCAATGACAGGACAAGGGGCAATGGGCACAAGTTGGAACACACGAAGTTCCACCTAAACATGAGAAAAAACTTCTTTACTGTGAGGGTGATGGAGCACTGGCACAGGCTGCCCAGAGAGGTTGTGGAGTGTCCTACTCTGGAAATATTCAAAATCTGCCTGGACGTGATCCTGTGCCCCCTGCTCTAGGTGTACCTGCTCAAGCAGGGGGGTTGGACAAGATGATCTCCAGAGGTCCCTTCCAACCCTTATCATTCTGTGATTCTGTGAGTCTAACAGCCTATTGGTCTCATTTCAATGTCCATGCTTGACATCTCAGATGGAAGTAGACACTGCTTAGGTAGTTGATCCAAGATCAGGGATTAGCTTTCAAGGTCCTGACTGAATTGGCCAAAGACAAGTTCTGGTTCCTGCACATAAGTGCTTAGTGCTACCTGAGCCACTGTGGGCTTTCTGGGACATTTTTCGAGGGCTGGCAGATATGAGACAGCACTTATGTCACTTCTGGAGTAGTAGCAGCTGAAGGGCAAGCATGAAACCCTAGAGAATTTCAAATGGTGCTACATACTTATGTTCAGGCAAATGAATTAAAATTTGCATCCCTGTTGATGATAGTGGGAGCCAGGGCATGTAAATAATTGTAGGTATCTTTACCTGAGAGGTGAATCTCATCCTTCATGTCTTTTTTCTTTTTTTCCTTTTCCCTAATGTAGTTGTTTGTGCCATTTGAGACACCTGTGGTATTCTGCCTGTCCTCTAGCTGCGGGTCCAGAAGGGCATGAATCTCTTATAAGATCTTGCATTGCATCGACCAGGATCACGCCAATATCTCAGATGAAATAGAGCATGTCAAAGGGCCCTAGACCCTTTAGGTTAGGCAACTGTGGGAAATCCTTAATATATATGTCAATGATGTGATAACACTTCAAGAGCTTCAGAATCTGAAAGTGACTCTGAATTGAAGTATAATGGCAAGTAGTTTGTAAGTATAAGTTTGTTAAGACCTCAGAACATTTGGAAACAGCAGGGGAAAAAAATAAAATCGGTCTTACATATCTGTACATTAAAAAAATAATTAGAATATATCCTTCCAATATATTAGAAGTCAGGTATCCCCTAAGTAAGATTTACTAAGATTTTCACAATGAAAATAGGCATACCATGTAATATATGTGCAATACACATAGTTGTTTACTACAAACCCAAGATTTTATGTGATCAGGGAAACAATCAAATCAAAACACTAAGGACCCAAAAGGAAATAACTTCTATTCATCACAGAAATGTTACTATTTTAAAAGTTGAGTGATAATCTAGAATACTTAAAGAGGGTGCTTCTCACCTCACAGTGAGCAGTGGAAGGACAGGTAATTGTTTTCCCACCAGCTGAGGTGTCGAATGCCGCCAGCTTCATTCTTGGCTGTATTTGTTGTAGCATTCTCCATGAAGTTACTTAAGCAAAGACTTGAACCTCCTCTGGGAACATATGAGAAATGAACCGTGACTTTCTTAGAGGGTATTGAAAGAAGAGCATTGATACTAGTAAGTTTTATAGAGAAAATAAAGGAATTTGTGTTTGTACTAAATGTGGACACCCATGCATACTTTTCAGTGAACATGCCATTTTTTCATGTGTTTCCTGTGATATTGTGTGGCCTTTGTAGTAGCGTTATCAGTGGTATGATGTCAACTAACCGAGAATAGCTCTTTTTTTTTGTGTGAGTTACAGAGAGCAAACAAACTGGCAAAGAGGTATTTTTTGCTTTGAAAGTAGAGGTATAGATAGAGGCTTTGTGAAAGGAGAAAAAACCCATCAGATGATGATATCCACAAAAGTAGATTAGAGTATAAGGACATTGGTCTGTTATGGTTCAGAGGTCTATGTCTTTTACTTTGCAAATACTTGCTGCCATGCAGAACTGCCAAACTGCCACATGTCTGGTAGCATCAATTCTAACCTCAGATGTTCTTTTCCTTTTTTGCTCTGGGAAGTTCTTGAGCACAGCCTATTACCCCCAGTAAGCCAGACAAGTCCTGTCCTGTCTCCAGTCCTCGTTGCTGCTTGGAAGTGTCTACTGTTTCAATACATTCTAGTGTAGAGCTATTGGAATGCTTTTATAACCAGTCCATTACTCATCATTTCAAATTGCTGCCTATTTCACTGCAATTAACCGGGCACTAAGTGCTTTAGGTTCTCGACTGTCTCTTGCCTTTGCCATATTTCTTGCCTTTGATCAATTTACTAAGTGTTTTCCATAATCCCTTGTCCATGTGGGTTTTGTTTCTTTGAGTCTGCCGTGTTCTTACCGACTGACTCTGTAGTAACACCTTGGACTTTTTACCTTTGCAGTCTGTCCTTAGGTTTCTGGCACTCAGCATTTACCTTGGTGCAAAAGCTTGGTTCCTAACTGCAGGTTCCTCCACTATATAGCTAGGATGCAGTTATACATAGCTGCTTATCTGTAGGTGACTTTAAGCTCTGATTGACCAACATTCATAATCAACCGTGAACTGAAACAGAATATTGCCTTGTTTACAAACTGTAGTTTTGTCTTTAGACAAAAGTATCATTTTTATAATTAGACCACAAATCATATTCTTTACTAATAACAAACTTTTAGTTCTACAAATGAGGAAAAAGAAATACTTTATTTGACTGCAGAGGGACTAAAATAAATCCACAATGTTTGGCTCTGATCTGATATTTTTCTGGGTTTTTTTTTTTTTCATTTTGTTTTGTTTTCATTCCCCTAAATTGTCTTTGTTTAATACTGAATTAATGTGCTGTCTCTCCCTTGGTCCTAATTTCTGCATCAGAAATTCTGCTTCTAATGCCACACATTACTGTATTTCCAAACTGCTGCTGTTCTGGGCGATGTGATTTGATACCATGTGTGAAGGACTTGGATCAAAGTCGACTTTTATTTACACAAAACTGGGAGACTATATCCAGTGAGACTCAAAGGCTAATCCTTATTCATTTATTTTTAGTTAAATAATTATGCTTTGGTACACATTCTTTGACACCCTTTATTCTTACGCAGGAATTTAGAAAACCATGCCTAAACAACTTTGCCGTATGTACATTTTCTGCTTTTTCTTAATTCTGTTCTAATTCTAATTCTGTTCTAATTCTAATTCTGTTCTTTACCAACAACCTATACCCCAGGTACCTATGGCTATAGTCTCATTGTTTGGAGACTTCTGCTACATTGCTATGGAAAGACTGACTCCTCTGTCCACTAGTTTTCTGTTACACGGATTCTCAGGAATTATAAACTGTGATTATACTTAACCTTCTCAATCATTTTCATAGTAGGGGATGACTAAAGAAAAGAGTATATGAGCACCATGAAATGTCAAAAACTCATAACTCCTTTCAGTAGGTTTAACCCTGTGGTAACACAATAGAGCTGCAATTGAAGAGGGACTGGTGTTGTTCTGCAAGCTCTGCGTCATTTCATAACTCATCTACACAAGCAAGACTGGCAAACTGGTAACAACAGATGAGGAGAAGGCTGAGGCACTCAAAAACTTCTTTGCCTCAGTCTTTACTGGCAACCTCTCTTTCCACACTTCTCGACTAGATGGATTGCAACACAGGGATTGGGGAGCAAAGTCCCTCCCACTGTAAGAGAAGGTCAGGTTCATGAGCACCTGAGGAACCTGAACATACATAAGTCCATGGAACCTGACAAGATGCATCCCAGATTCCTGAGGGAATTGGCTGATGTAGTTGCCAAGCCACTTTTCATCATATTTGAAAAGTCATGGCAGTCAGGTGAAGTCCCTGGGGACTGGAATGAAGGGAAACATTGCACCCATCTTTAAAAAGTGTAGAAAGGAGGACCCAGGGAACTACCGCCCTGTCAGCCTCACCTCTGTGCCTTAGAAGATCATGGAACAGATCCTCCTAGAAGCTATGGTAAGGCACATGGAGGACGGGGAGGTGATTCAAGGCAGCCAGCATGGCTTCACCAAGGGCAAGTCCTGCCTGACCAACTTAGTGACTTTCTATGATGGGGTGACTATATCAGTGGACAAGGGAAGAGCTACGGATGTCATCTATCTGGATTTCTGTAAGGCCTTTGACATGGTCCCCCACAACATCCTTCTCTCTAAACTGGAGAGATATGGATTTGGTGGGTGGACTGTTCGATGGGTAAGGAATTGGTTGGATGGTCACATCCAGAGGGTAGTGGTCAATGGCTCAATGTCCAGATGGAGCCCGGTGATGAGTGGTGTCCCTCAGGGGTCCGTACTGGGACCAGTACTGTTTAATATCTTCATCAGTGACATAGTGGGATCGAGTGCACCCTCAGCAAGTTTGCAGATGACACCAAGCTGGGTGGTGTGGTTGACACGCCAGAAGGATGGGATGTCATCCAAAGAGACCTGAACAAGCTGGAGAGGTGGGCCTGTGAGAACCTCACGAGGTTCAACAAGGCCAAGTGCAAGGTCCTGCACCTGGGTCGGGGCAATCCCCGATATAAGTACAGGCTGGGGGATGAAGGGGTTGAGAGCAGTACTGCGGAGAAGAACTTGGGGGTACTGGTGACAAAAAGCTGGACATGAGCCAGCACTGTGTGCTTGCAGTCCAGAAAGCCACCTGTGCCCTGGGCTGCATCAAAAGCAGCATGGCTAGCAGGTTAAGGGAGGTGATTCTGCCCCTCTACTCCACTCTGGTGAGACCCCCCCTGGAGCATTGCATCCAGCTCTGGAGCCCTCAGCACAAGAAGGACATGGACCTGTTGGAGCAGGTCCAGAGGATGGCCACAAAAATGGTCAGAGGACTGGAACCCCTCTCCTATAAGGAAAGGCTGAGAGAGTTGGGGTTGTTCTGTCTGCAGAAGGCTCTGGGGAGACCTTATTAACCTTAAAGAGGGCTTATGAGAAAGATGGGGACAAACTTTTTAGCAGGGCCTGTTGCAATAGGACAAGGGGTAATGGTTTTAAAGTATAAGAGGGTGGATTTAAGTTGGATATAAGGAAGAGATTTATTTTACAGTGTGGGTGGTGAAACACTGGAACAGGTTGCCCAGAGAGGTGGTCGATGCCCCATCCCTGGAAAGATTCAAGGTCAGGTTGGATAGTACTCTGAGCAACCTGATCTACTTGAATATGCCTCTGTTCATTGCAGGGGGGTTGGACTAGATGACCATTAAAGGTCCCTTCCAACCCAAAATATTCTATTATTCTATGATTCTATGATACACTTGAATGCATGGGTCTTACAATCATAAGTACATGGGAATATCTATTGTAAGCTGTAATGAACTACAAAATGTCATCTCTAAACTTTTACAATTGTTTTGTTTTGCTTCATTTTGCTTTGCTTTGAATGGTATTTTTTCAAGCAACACAACCTGAATTGCTTGAAAGGCAGAGAGACACAGATGGCTGTGAACTGATCCTGTTAGAGTTTGTTAAAATAAAATGACAGATATACCTTAGAAATTGAATACAGGTGCTGCAGAGAGAAAGTTATTACTTCGCATCTGACTTTGTCTGGAGGCAGCTGGTGCTACATGGGTTTTTTTCATTTTTTTGATAATGGGGATTCAAGCATTTTATTTGTTCTCATCTCATATGTCACTTTCAAAACATAGTTAAATGGTTCTAAAGATGACTACCAACTGTAATAAATAAAGAAGGACTTGATTTTCAGAGTTGCCAAGTATCCACAACTCCCAGTGATTTCAGTATGTTTTTTTTCAAATTGAGACCCTCAGTCAAAAAAATAAAATGGAAGCATTTTGTTTCAAAGATATTTCTGTATTTGCACCTGAGTGCAAATTGATTGCTACTCAATATAAACGTAGTTAGGCAGAATGCCTATATGTTTCACAAAGGAGATGATTTTTGATAAATCAAAATACTGAAAATGAGATAGTTCTGTACTTTGTGTCATATCTTCAGCTCCCTTTTACCCTTTACTCTGAACAGAGCTAACTGCAGAGTTATAGCTCATACTATTAAATCAGGAAGATTCTGTGAGTCTCTGTGTCCGTATATCATCACAATTTACAAATCAGAAAAAAAAAATTAAAATTATTGTCTTTTGTTATATTGACTGGCTAAGCTGAAGAGAAACAGTGCACTAAAGCATATTGTTTAGATGTGGACCAGAAAAAGTGAAAAATTAGGTATTGGTTAGAAACAGTTGTGTTTAGTTCCATTCTACTAATCAGTAAAGCAATTTGAGAGAAAAGGATGGTTGGCAGTTGGTGAAAGATGGGAATGTTAATAAAGCAGAGGTGGGAAGTTCATTATTTTGCATGGAGCTGACAGAAGCGGGTGGTGAATGCCTATGAAATGTTCAGGGGTAGCTGGCAGGGTGTCACAGGGAAAAATGGAATGTATAATATCTTTATTCAGTCCATAACTTTTACTGTCCAGTATAATAATGGGTTTTAGTTTCTAGGCTTATCTATTGGATGTATTTTATAGGTCTCGCTTGAGGCTCGGGACAGAGAGAACAGTGATAGAAAGACTTTTCTGTGAAAAATGGTTTCCTCTGATGACTGATGTTTCTGTCCTCTGCCAATTGGCTCTGCGTTTTGAGACGTGGCGTTCCTTTTGTTTCAACTATATGGCTTCTACAAGGACATTCTGTGCAGTGACTGAAATGTATTACAGCCTGGGATGAACAGCTGTAGAGCATGTAGCTTTTGATGACTCAGTTGTCTAACTAATTAACCGTGGTAGCTTAGGAGATAAATTGAAAAGTTTTACACTTGTTAGTCTCATGTCAATGATGTTTGCTAATTTTGGGCAATTCTCTCTCTAATAGTGTCAGGTGAGGTTAGAAGATGCTTTCTAGGCTTGGAAAAAGCAGAGTGCCAGGAAATTTTCTTCCAATATATGCCCTTGTTTTCTGTATAGTTTGCAACAGGTTAATTACTTTTTAAAAAAATTGATTTCAGAGTAGAATGACATGTAACATAAAAAATGCTCAGTTAAGCAAAGTTGGAAGGTCTTTTTCGTGGAGGGGTTTGGTAATGTAACAAGGATACATAGAATTCATGTATAATTCAGGTCTGTTCTAAGATATGATCCTGTTTTGCTAAAGAAGTACTGAGTGGAGGTCATCTTTCAGTTATTAAGGTAGTGTTCTCCTCAAATCAAATGCCTTTGTGCTCAAGAACCTAATTATATGCCACTTTTTCTTTGATTTGTCTGGGTGGTCGCTGGTGCTATACATGCATAATGCTCTGAGAGAGGCTTACAGGCATTCACCTGGGCATTGAATTTAAGAAACTTTCAAACATCCTGCTAATGCCAAAGAAAGACCTTGTGACACATACTTTACTTGGAGAACCTTAAAATGAAGACATCTAAAATTTTCAGTCCTCTTTGAAACATAATAGTTTGGTCATCATTAATGTAATAAGTTTCTTTAGAAATTAATATATAGAAATGCAGTGTGAAATGCTTCCTTCATCTTCTAAATGTGCTTACATTTTATCCTTTGGTAGAAATCAACATCACTTACATTAAAAAATGAAATACCCTTTGTGTGAAATACTAAAAGTTTTTAAAGAAGTAGAAAAAATATATTCTGTTGTACTCGATATACCTCTGATAATGATGCTGGCAGCTCCGGGCAAAATCATTTATGGCTAGTGCTGTGAATCACTGGGTATTTTGATTAACCACTGGAATAAGCAGAACTCTTTGAAGTGCCAGTAATGCAATGCCTACATTCATATAGTCCAATAGATTTCTACCTAGATTTTGTATAAGTAGTACAGAGAAAAAAATATTAGGATGAGAGAGTGCTAATCAGATGGATAAATATTTTTAAATTCACAATGATTAATTGATAGCATCCGAAATCTGTAACTGTTAGGCATAAATACATGGCTTGTGATTACCATTTAATTTAACTGTATTTTTCCATCCAGATTCATATTTTTATGCTGGAAATAATACTTTCAGCTAGAACTATAGACAAAAGTTTGGTTTTAAGCTGTTACATTAGTCCCTCTCAATGTTGCAAATTAGTTTTGCTCTTTGAAGTAATAGCATAAAATCTGTTTCCTGTAAGAATTATAAGTAAAAAGAGCAAAACTGATTTTTCAGTAGCCTCCTACTGTACCTGGTATGTGTCTGAATTACACTGTGAGTATCAGCAGCTGAAGACTTGCTCTGCTTTGCACTTGCTGTCATGCTTCCCATTGGCCACAATTGTTTTAAGGGATTTAAAGGAATGAATGAGCATGTTAGCACCAAAAATATGAAAAGAGGTTTAATTATTAAAATAATAATTAAAAAACCCACCACACATTTGAACCCTAAAATGACCAAAATTAATATTTCATTATGACAAATCTACTATGGTAAAGGTGTTGGAAATGAAGAGAAGCAATGCAATATTCAAAAATGAATGAGAAGCTGCATGTCTAGGAGGTTAGTGAGGCACACACTCTGAAATAGCAACCAGGATACTTCAGGCACTGGATGTCTGTAAACTATTAAAGTGGTGATAAAGGCCTGATATAGGCCTTTGAAATGATAATTAGCATAATCCTTAAATGAGAGATAAACGGCTGGGGAAAAGGCAGAACTGCATAAAAAAGTACCTTGCATGTTTTAGTTTGTTCACTGCATTCTTATATATATCTGTGATGGGTGGCTAAAATATTTAGCAGTTAAACTAAAGGTCAACAGCACTGATTTAGTCATTCTTGTTGCAGGAAAGCTTAGCTAATAGGACAGGTATCACACCTTCTCTTCCTCCTGATATATTCTAGTACAAGGGCAGGTTTAACATTCCATTCTTGCCTCATGAACTCCATCAAAAATAAAGAGATTCCTATACTGGAATAGAGTTGTCCATAGCATTGAGTTTATGCCAGTATAATTGTAACAGTTTATATCCATATCTTGTGTTATACGCATGCAACTTTCCTAGCTGAGAAAGTCCCTTAAGTTCCTTAATAGCTGAGGGACTCCCGAGGATGCTAGTTCATGCTAGCTTGATCCAAAGTCTTCTGGAGTTACTGGAAGCCAGTTGAATTCAGTTCAACTTCCATCCGACTCATATGCAATGACGAGCCCTTGTGTAACAAAATTAGAACAATCAGATATCTACTATTTTTGCAAGTGTAACAGCTGTTGGCATAGTCAGCATCATTATAAAGGAAGACTGCTTTGGTAGAGGAGACTTGAGAAAGCCAGATGGACTTATTCAGGTATTGGCAAGGAGAAGTGGTCCTGAATGTTGTTATTTTCCTTCTTTAACTCAGCAAGAATCATTTATCATCTGTGGCTCTCCTTTCTAGAATATTATACCATGACTATAATGCCGAAACACTGCTTGCATACTGTTCCAGACCATGACTATTGGCAAATCTCTCTTGCTTCTGTGGAATTTGAAGATTACTTTGGAGGCAAATATGTCTTCACTTACACTTTTCAAAGTGGTTTTGCCTTTTTCTTTTCTTTTTAGCTTTTTCTTCCTCTGCTCTGTTATGCAGAGCCAGAAATTTTTTTTGGTCCCTTCATATTTCATTACTTGTGACAGAGTGTGCCTCAGGAGACTCTGCATCACTCCAGGTAATTTTATCAGTGTCAAAATGGATGTTAGCCAGTGGCCTTGACACTGCAAGTTAGTCTTTTATGAAAGATTTAAATGGACAACAATAAGGCGTAGTGTGGTATCTTTAGACTAGACCATGGAGAACTCAAATGTCAAAAGCATACAGCACTCTCTTTAGCATTTTCAAATTTTCTTGAAGGTTTTATATTTGCAACAAGACACATACTTTGAAAAAACAAAGCAGTAGTGGTAATTTCCAATGAGTTGTCAAATTTACATTTCAGAATCTCTCTTTCTTTCCTATTGCTTGGATATAATAAAATGCCATAAAGTCTGACAGTCACCCACACATACTAATATATTAAGTCCCTGTGAAATAAAACCACAAACTTTAAACTGCTGACTTTTAGCTCCTGCAAATGCCATGTAGTAATCACACAAATGCAGTATTTTACTTATACAGTAAAAAAGTTAACTTAGTATATGGAGTATTGCAATACTGACAACAACTCTGAGTCTTTAAGGTATTTAAACTGAAATGTTAAGTATTACTCAGGTTAACTTATTAATATATATGATGAAAAGACTTCTACAACAGACAAGCTTATGATGTGTGTTGTTGGTAATTTGTATGTTGTAATTCCCATTTTGTATTTACAATGAGTCCAAAATGTGGCTTATTAAGTAACATTTCAGAACATATTCAGTAATAATCTGATTTTTTTGTATGCATTGATAATTCTTTGAATAAACAAACAAACAAGTTATCTCAAGTTGTATAAAAACATCAGTATTTCTTCTACACTTGAGTAATTTTGATCCATTTATAAAGTTGTTTTTCCATCATAATTTCCACATAGTCCATTAATGATAAATGACCTGGGTGCATGAATAAGGAGTTATGCAAGTTCATCTGGTTACAGGTTGAAACCTTTATTGATTTTTTTTAAAGAAACTCACTGTAAGAGGTTAGTTTGCCTCTTTTTAGGGATCAGTAAATATGGGAGATGCAGCCCTACCTGATTAGAGCTGCAGATACAGAAAAAATCAGTTCAGATGGGTTCAGGATAAGTTTTTGTTTAAGGAACAGATGCAGATTTTTGATCACCAGGCTAGATTCTGTTTGCAAAATATAGCATTATATCAAGGACTGTCTGAGATTTAAAATAATGATTCTAATCTAACAAATAATAGAAAAGCAGTACAGACAAACAGAATCTATGTTACTTACACAATTGTTTTCTGGGGAGACCCCAGAAGATGAGGCAGGATGGTGGCTGAAGTGGCACTTCTTCCAAAGTATCACCTTTTGTATCTGCTCTCTTACTTTAAGTTTTGCCAACTTGATTTACTTACTTAAAAATATTTTTCATTTATCAGTTTCAATTATGATCCTCACTTTATTTTAGGGTTCTTATTTTTGACAAGTTAATAATCCTCCATCTGTTAGAACCATTAATGTTACATTAGTTGGTTACCATGGAAAAATTGTCTATGGTCTGGCTAGTCTTAAAGAGGGGTATGTGCCTATTCTTTATCTGAACAGATCCCTTCTTTGTGTTCATCACCCATAGCACTCCATAGCACTTCTGGAAGAATACCGAGATCTTGTATTTGAATCTTGGTTTCGGTTATTTATCCAGTAATTCTGTAGTCCCATGTTACGTGTTCATGTACATTTATCCTATACTTTTATTATTACTATTCTTACTGTAAGATAATCTTTACATAATTATATCAGTGCTAAATGTATCAATGTCCAGTGATGATCATCTCTTGTAAAAAAGAGAACTTTTTTTTTATATTGATGGTTACAGAAACAGCAAGAGCTTTAAAATGTGCCATATCTGTATCGAAAAGAAAAACATACTTGTATCTAGTCCTTCCAACAACATGACCCATACCAGAAGTGTTCAAGAATATAGAACATGACACACCACACTGAAATCCATATCAAATTCATCCATTGAGCAATGGAGCCTGTTGACTGAAAGACAAGTGACAGCAGTGAACAGAGATGTTTTGTGTAATCAAGCCATTGTTGAGGCAGTCTTTTCCTTTCTGAATCTGTTTTAGTATTAGATTTGAAAAAAACTGGACTAAACAAGATGACATCACAAATCTTTCTTCCCTGGAATTATTTGATTTCTAATGTAGGCAGAGGCTTGTGTTGTGGTTTAACCCCAGCTGGCAACCAAGCCCCACACAGCCCCCCACTCAATCCCCCCTGGTTGGGTGGGGGAGAGAATCAGAAGAGTGAAAGTGAGGAAATTCCTGGGCTGAGATAAAGACAGTTTAATAGGCAAAGTAAAAGCCACGCACACAAGCAAAGCAAAACAAAGAATTCATTCACCACTTCCCATGGGCAGGCAGGTGTTCAGCCATCTCCAGGAAAGCAGGGCTCCATCACGCGTAACGGTGACTTGGGAAGACAAACGCCATCACTCTGAATGTCCCCCCCTTCCTCCTTCTTCCCCCAGCTTTACATGCTGAGCATGATGTCATACAGTATGGAATATCCCTTTGGTGAGTTGGGGTCAGCTGCCCCAGCTGTGCCCCCTCCTAGCTTCTTGTGCACCCGGCAGAGCACGGGGAGCTGAAACAGTCCTTGACTAGTGTAAGCACTACTTAGCAACAACTAAACCATCTCCACATTATCAACACTGTTTTCAGAATAAATCCAAAACGTAGCCCCATACTAGCTACTATAAAAAAATTAACTCTGTTGCAGCTGAAACCAGGACAGCATGTTACTTTTTAATATGTAATAGGTATGCTTTTGCAGGCTGTTTGGTGTTCTTCTGGATGAAAGACATCCCATTTAAATCCATCTCTGTATGAGTGGATATGACAATATCAGGTATCTATTAAAAATAATTAACAAATAATTAAAAACAAAAAAAAGAAAGAAGAAAAATGAATAATTTCAAACTATATGGAGGTATCTGGAGATTTCCCTCAATGGGAAGCTTCCACTTCAGACATTACTGACACCATGTAAACCAGAAATGATTTTACCTTCCCATGAAGAGTTCCAGGCTCATCAAGGGGCAGCGGTCAGAGAAGGTTTCTCTCTCAAACCCTCTCCTTTTTTGTATTTCTTATACTGAGCTCTTAACTTTTCATTGTTGTGGTTTATCCATTTGCCATATTTATGTGTGACAATAGTACTCTCTCAGCTACTGGAATTATATATTTACAGAATATATATATTGTAATGGTGGAAAGAAAGATACAACAGTGTATTTAGAAAAAACAGGAAACATGAATGGGCATTTCACTTATTTTTAATTTCTCTAAGGATACATAGATTCAGTGTCAAGCACAGAAACACTTCCTTACATTTTTAAACACAAACTCNTGCCCAGCCTTGACACATCCAAAGCATAGATGAGTAAATCTCAACCAGTTCCCTAGGCTTCTTTTAAAGTCAGCAGAGATAAGCATTCCAGAGAGTAATTCATCTAACTCTTCTTAGATGCCTTTCTTAACATGAGATGAATTTCCCTTTGTGGACTGTAAAGGGAGCCTAGAATGACTAGTTGAGACTTTGCCCAATCTGGAGATGCCTAAACTAGGGCTAACTAATTTGTCCCATCGTTTAAGGTGGAAGGCACTGTTAGAAAATTTAGTCTGAATTTCTATATTTCACTCAGTGGCTGAATCCAGCAACTTCAGCTAAAGCTGACATAAAGCTGAGCCGATATTAAGGTCAGCTTTAGCTCATATATCTCAGAGGCTCTTGTCATCATGTACCAATCTGGATTCCAAAACCTGTATTGGAACACATGCCTCTGCAAGAAAGTGGATAGGTGAACTCTCAGCCTTCTATTTTTCTATCTCTGATGCTGAGCTACGACAAAAGCTATCTCCTATGCAAGTGAGCTGGGTTTTCTGACTATAAAGGATGAATATAGAGAATTATTCTATTCCAGCTACTAAGACCCTGCTTCATTCTAGTTGATTGTCTTACCTACCTTTGGCCCGGTTCCAGACACGAAATAACTGTTGCAAATCATTGCTCTGCTTCAAACAGCTTTTTGTTCATTTCACATGCAGTAACTTTGTTCCCTCGCAGGCAATAACTTTCAATATCCTCTCAAAACACCATTTCCATGTATTAGGTGTGAAAAAGTCCCTCTGAATGCTATGGTTTTCAATCTGTTTTTGAGAATCTGGTGCTTGCTGTATCTTAAGTTTCATTTTCCCACCTTCAAAATATTGCCATATTGAGACTCAGTTAATACCAAATGCAGCAGCTTAAATCCTGTCTGATTCCAGTCTGTCTCATTACGTTACACCTGTTCAAAAAATCTCTTTACCAGCTTTCTATAAAATTTCTTATAGACATAAAAGTGGCTTTTTTTACCCCCTTAAAAATGCTTCTGCAATAGCAGTCCAGTATGCTGTGGCTCTCTGACCACCTTTTATCACATGTCACTAGTTCTCCATCTAGGCATGTATGCATCAGACTGTTATTTGAAATGTCCTCATTATCAGCTGGATTTAGTCTTTAGCAGCTATAGCTCTGACGGCAGAGCTACCCTATGATCCAAATTCAGCAAACTGACACTGTCCTGTCTTTCAAGTCCACATTTAAGGAACACAGGTATGCTGGAGTTTTTTAATGAGTTTTTAGCCTGTCAATCACAAGGTTTCTACTGTGAAGAAAGACTTCGATGCCTGTGATTTTAGCACTGAGAATACCTAGGATTTAATTTATGATGTAATAGTTAGCATTCACCAGGGGAAATCACATGCCATGTTTTGGGTTGGTTCTTAAAACATGTTCCATTTCAGTAAATCACTTACTTTGCTGGTTTCTGGGATGAGGAAAATTCAAAAGCTTAAATGGTCATCTAGTAGCATTGTCTCAAAATATAGGATAACTCAAAATACAGGATAACATAAAATATGCAACAGTTGCAACAAATCTAGAAATATTTCTCAGCTTGACAAGTGACAGGCTTCCTATGCCCAAGGATTATTCTTTTTTTTTTTCTCATTGTTTTTCATGTTTTCATAGTGATCTGGAAGTATGGCAACAAGCTTTTTTTCCTAGGAAACTAATTTCAGTCAACTTCTGACCCCTCAAACCAGAGGCTCACCACTGGAATGCCTAAGGGACACACGCTGCTTGCAGACATCTATGCAAATCCCAAACAGTGCACTCTTGCTTTGCATAACTGGGATTTACATGCTCTTGTTTAGCCTCCTCCTCCAGCTTGCTCACCTTTCACAAAGCAGCTTAAGCTTTCCCAGCCTCATCAACCATCACCATCACATGTATACACTGTAATACAGCAGTGCTTACAGCCCTTTCACCCCTGGATGCTATCCCACTCGATAAATATCAGCAACTAAACACACTAGGCATCACAGGGTTCATCATGGCTCAGATTTCTGCCAAACTTGAGCACCACAGTTGATATTTATGTGAATAGTGCAGGACACAAGAGGGAAACATTTAATGAAGGAAACTCCCTCCTCTTCAACCCCTGCCGTATCTTAATGTTAGTTATTGTTTTTTCCTCTTTCCCTTTTACTCAGGCTCTGGTCTATTTATACTGATATAAAATAAGAATTACAGCAGTCAATCAGCAGTCATGTTAGCAACCTGTGCCGTGGTGGGAGAGGGGATTTCCCATGGCACCTGGGAGTAGAAGGCTCTCGGCTTGGGCAGCAGCTCATCCTTCTCACCTGCAGTGGCTGGGGCACTAGTGGGAAAAGTAGATGCATGTTTATGAAAAAGAAACAAGAATCTGCATATGACTAAATAAGAAATATAGAAGTTTGAATCTACCAGGCCTGTGCATCTTCAGAAGTCTAAGAAGTCTGAACAGCTACATATACAGCAGAATAACAAGTATGTGGGGGAAGGTGGGGATGGGGGTGAGAGGAGCAAATAACATACAAATTCAGTTAGTTAGTTCTTATTTAGCAGGAATATAATTATCTGGTACAAGTAGGAAGTTTGGTTATTTTTCTTTGACACAGCAGTTCTCTGTTTCTACCAGTGTATTTTGACTTTCTTTCTAGCTTCATCCATTTGTTATTTATGTACTAATATTCTTTCAAAAGACAATGTACTTCATACTAACCAATGGGAGTGACAATACTAAAATATCTTTTTAAGTACACTTCCAGATGATTCAGTGAGATTTGCTTATGTTCACAGCTAGCCAATATAAATATATAAATGACAGTATAGGTGTATATATACTTTGTGATATGTATATGTTTTACATGTAAATATGCAAATATTTAAAAAATCATAGCAGGGGACATTATTGAATTTTAGCTTAGAATCAGAACTTAGAATACCTAGCATTAGGAATGTTAAAATTAAGGTCTGCACACATGAATGATAATAGAGTCTTTGCTTTTATGATCGCATACATTTTTAACAGAAGCATTAACCCAATGCCTTGTTCTCTCAGGCTGCACTGAAACAAAATGCTGCCTGTAGGATGCCTAATTCATTGGTTTCTGGTTTGAAAATGTGTACCACCAGAGATGGAACTGATGGTTGTGAAACAGGATTGTACCATTATTAATGCAAACATGTTAAAAATAGTATCTTTATAAGTGGAAAAATGAGACAAGGTTTCAGGAACCTATGCCCTTTTTCCATTATTAAATTGAAGCAGTGGATTTTAAAGTTAAATACCCCTGTTGAGAACAATTGCTCAGATATCTATCAGTTAGACCATCTCTGGTAGGAAGAGGTAGCCTACAGAGCAGAGAGCCACAAGAGGAGAAAGTGAGAGGTGATAGACTAGTTATCTCCCAGGGGGAAGAGAGAGACAAAGCTGTAAAGCATGGCAGAGTCAGGAGGGAGGAAAAGGAAGTTCCTGGTACCTACACCTGCATTTCAAAAATATATCTTTCATCTAGGGCATGAAATACTCTTGTAACTATGGTTCTTACTTTCTGGGTACACCATGAAAAATGTCTGTTATGTCTCCAATTGTAAATAAAATCAATTAAGACTGCTCTGAATGAGGACAATGTTATAAATTAGTGTTTGAAGAAGTCAGGTGTCAAGTGATCAAAACTGCATACCCAAAACTGGTGGGCATCTTGGTACAACTGTGATTAATTTTCAAACTGAAAAATGGCTTTAATAAATTTAACCTTAGGAATTTGTATTTATGAAGCATTCATTCACTATAGGAAAAACACCATGGAAACAGTGATGAAGAAAATAATTTTACTTTCAGTACAATGTTTGAATAATGTGTGCTAAATAAGGTATGGGGTCAAACACTGAATAAGGAAAACAACAAAAAATACAATAGCAATATTGAATAACAATAAATGCAACTAGAAGCTTGCATAGAAGAAATATAATGAGTCATGTAACTAAAATATTATGACAGATGTGTCAAAGAAGCTATAAAGTTGCATATGCATAGGCAATTTTTCTGACAAACTTCTGAGTGCTTGAATATGTAACCATGACATTCTGCTCACAAAGGGGTGTACTCCAGTTTAATAGAATCCTGCATATTTCTAACTTCTTAGGAAACAATCTGCCATCTGATCAGCTATAACTGTGTTGGTAATGAATTAGGTTCATCAACATTTTTCCAATCAGTGCCGCAAACTGCTTCAGCTTCAGGCAGTGGAGTAACAAGTAGCAGTAGTAGTCTATGCATCATCTATGTACCAGCTGCTATGGATAATGCAACATAAGGAATCCAAAGTATAAAAATATTAAGGACCTCTGAAGTTCAATTAGAATTTCTTTAAGGAAATGTACCTTACTGATTAGAGGCATTTCTGCCCATATAATATCAGCTAATCTGGTCCTCTGTTTCTGTATACCTGCATATGTTTTTTTCTCTATCACAACTCCTATTTCTCATGCTCCAGCAGAGTATTAAGGTAATTGCGTCTACTCTCATTTTACATTTATGTCAGGGAGTTATAATAAATGGTTTTAGATTAATAGCTGAGCTCCCAGCCATAGCCAGTCATCTCATCATGGTACACAGTAAGGCTGGTCAGACAGAACTCACCCTTGGTGATCCTGAGCTGGGTGTTCCCAGAAGACTTCTTGTCCTCCATGTACTTGGAAAGGGCTTCCAGGAGGATTTGATCCATAAACTTCCCAAATACTGAGTGACGCTGACCAGCCTATAGTTTCCATGATCCTCACTGCTCTTTTAGAAGCTTAGTGTGGCACTTTCTGCCCTGTGGGTTCTGCTTCACTCCACAGACTGGAACACCTGAGAGCAAACATGGCCAATGGAAACTGAGAAAAATAAGTCACTGAGTACCGTAACCCTTCCCATGTCTTTTGTCACTAATTTTCCTGCTTCATTGAGCTGTGGACCACCACTTCCCTTAGCTGCTGATATACATACAGAAACTCTTCTTGTTGCCCTTCACCTCCCTAGTTTGTTTCAACTCCAGCTGAGCACTGCCTTTCCTAACAGCATCCTTTCAAGCTTGGGCAGTGCCCTTCTAGTCTTCTTGGGTAGCCTATCCCCACTTCCACCTTCTCTGTGCTTTGTTTTGCTTTTGAATTTATTCAGGTGTTCCCTGTCCATCCACGCTGGCCTCCTGCCTTGTTTGCTTGACTTTCTGCACATTGTAATGGACCAGTGTTGTGCTCCGAGGAGGCTGTCCTCAGAGATAAGCCTGCTATCCTGAGCCTTTGTTCAGATCCCTGAGCAAGACAAATTCTTTTGAAGTTCAGTATTGTAATTATTTTTCTTGGTCACTCCTGTGAGCGTTTTAAGCTCCACAATCTCATGGTTATGCAATCAAGGCTACCCTTGACTGCCTCACCTCCAAACATTTCTTACTGGCTTTTGAGTAGCAATTCTAATAGACCATCTTCCCTAGTCAGGTTGACCATCACCTGTGTCAGGAAACTGTCATCAGCACACTTCAAGAGTCTCAAAGGTTTACTTAATGTACACAACTCTTCTAGTCTAGTCTAGTCTATTCACAGATATTTGCTCTTCCAGCAAATATGAGAGTTGTTATGTACAATAAGTAATGGGGCCTGATATCATAAGGCTTCCTCCAGCTTTCTAAAGAAAGCTTCATCTGTTTCCTCTGCTAGGTCAAGTGGTCTGTAGCAGAAGCATACCACATTATCAGCTGTGTCAGTCTGTCCTCTGATCCTTACCTGTAAGCTCTGAACTGGCTCATCACCCATCTCAAGGCCAAGCTCTAGGTGTTCATTGCACTCCTTTGCAGAGAGCTCACCCCTCCTCCACTTTTTCCCAGTGGGTCTTTCCTGAACAGCCAGTGTCCACCCATTGCCACTCCCATCTGTTGGTGCAAGATCCCCTGCTGCACCTTCTCGTCGCATATGGGATCATTTCTATGGTAATTCCAATAAATAACACAGCCTTTTTTAGATTACTTTTGCAACTCAGTGGCTGTTAGGGTAGCCACCAGATGCAATTATTCCTTTTATGAAATCCTGTAATGAAAATGTTACAGTACTGTAGGGAGTCAGCAGCCATTTTGGTTTTGTGCTCCAGCATCCATGGAGCAATGAGGACCTCAGTCAGTCTCTTAGTTTTTCAATTGGTCAACAGTATAGGCTTAAAGAGCCTTCTTAAAAGTGAAAATGCACTTAATAGTAATTGAAAGCCTCTTTCTAAATAAATAAATATTCAGTCTTCAAATCTCTGATGAATCAGCATATCACTAACAGGGCAGAAGACTAGCTATAAATATTGGGCCTCTGAGGTGTCATAAACCCTCCCAACAAGGAAATTAACAGACATGATTTAAATTGTCAGATTATTACTATCATAAATTATTTTGAGTAGTAGCTACCTTGTATGCAGCTTGAATGTATATATTCATTCATTATACTTCAAAACAGAGGATCTGTCAGCTACATCACACACTATGTTATAACATGTTGTGAAGACTGATAATATATATAATACGAGAAACTTGCTATTAAAACTTCCCTAATATTATCACATAATACTATGCAAGCCTGTGGATTGAGGAAAACCAGAGGAGAGAAGATCAAGGATAATTTTGTCTCATCTGATAACTTAACATGTATTCTGGGGATATGCCATATAGATGTGGCATATTTTGTATGAATATTAATAATTATGAAAAATAGGGATGAAAGGTTGACAGACTCCATTCACAGGAAGTAGGGATGGTGCAGAAGAAAGGAAATCGGAATTTAATATCTTTGTGTAATCACAAATTCTGAGATAAAGAGATAATAATGATGCCAACATTTTCATGACCATTCTGTTACCTTAGGCTTAGCAATATGGTGGTTGATTAAAGCATATAAGAAAGTGTGGGGAGAGAAAATAAAGACAGGGTGAAAGCTGTGTTCAGAATTCCATGTCATTGTGACAATGTCATCCTGTTTTGGTAACAAGAATAGTGTATATCTGGGACAGGGCATAAAAGTATTTCTGAGACTGTAATGGCATGCAGCTGCCCAGTCATCATATATAGCAGTATTCTTTTATCACCATCACAATTAAAGTCTGTTCATCTTGGACAGCCAATGAAGATACATTGAATTAGAATGCATTTTAGATCTCTGAAGCACCATACTTTTTTACTATAGTTTTATCATTGTTCCAAATGTCATCTGTTCTCAGATGCAGCGGAATATTAACAAAAAGACTGGCTTACTGCCAATATATGGTCCATTTTACAGTATAGGAAACAACATTGTGCCTTTACTTTGATGCGATGCTCTTAAAAGAAATAGTTCAAAGGTGATGTGTTGTTCAGAAATCATCCTTTATTTTTCATTCTTTCATACTTGCCCTTCTAAGGAAATAGTTTATAAGTACTCAAAGCAGTATTATAAATTCTTAAGTAATTTTAAAACTACTGGTGATCCTACAGGTTGTGTTGTCCCCACTTATTTCACACCTCTTGTCAACCAAAATCAGATACTTCATTCTGTTAATCCTGCTCAAACACCTGGTAGATTAAATTCTCAGTCTGAAGCCCTGATCTTTGGCTCCTGATTATGGGATATATTAGAGTGTTTCTGTTACTATTTATAAGTCTTGGAATACAGGACATTTTATTTTGCATAATATTTGGTACTATCCAATCATTCTGGGAAATCTTTTTTTCCCTTTTTAATCATAGAAACCATCTCTCTCTCTCTCTCTCTCTCCCCTCCCCCCCCTCCCCTTAATGCAGGAAATAAATATAGATTCACAAGCATTTTGTTTGGGTTGTTTTATCAGAGGAGGAAGTTGTACTTCATTAAGTATCTTCCCACTCCCTTTAAATCCAAATTGTATTTCTTTTACTATATGTAAGCAGAGAATTTAATCAATTTATTTTTTTACTCTATGTGCTGAGCTATATCCCCTATATGTTGAAAAGTGATTCATAATATAATCAGACAGATTCAGAGACAGAATTTAATTCAGAGAATTATTAAATATATCAAGTTGCCTAAAGTAATTCTCAAATCTTTGTCATATTTGAGTTAGATCTTCTGCAGTGATACACTCTTGATTCAAGAAATGTTATAAAGAGGGAAAGTAACCAACAGGAATAAGATATCTGGAGGAAATATTACATCAAAATTTTTTAAAAAATAGAGTAACTATTATGTTACAAATCCTCTTTTAAATCAACTGTTATGTCTTTCACAAGCCAACACGTGTACATTATTTAAGGGCTGCTTAACTGACTCCCACAATAGGTCTGTTTCTGTCAGCTTAGAAAAGTGTCACAAATCCCAAGTCAGTGCAACTATGACGCAAGAGAGTTGTCTCTAGTATGGACCAGAGATGTGCTGCTAATAGCAGGAGTGTAAATTTGAGTAAAAAGAGAGGTGGGAACTGTTACTAGTTACAGCACAGTTTATCTACTAAAGTATCACAGAGCTTAAGCCCAGACAACACAATAAAATATCCAATCTGGCCTTTAGGTCGTTGTCTTGGCAATATCTGAGCCTTGAGTAGATCTCAAGACCTCAGATGCAATGTAGATATTCATCTATAAAGCTATATGTGACAATATAATACCTATGCAAGACATTAGTTAAATAAAACCACTTGAACCTTCAGGAGACTAGGCAGCATGCCAGAGAAAGAAAAGAGTGTGCAATCAGAAGTGCAGCAAAAGAAGAAGATTATTTAGATGAGATGTGCAAGATTTGAGTGCAGCAAATTTTGCCTTTTGGAAGAAAGGCTCCCCCCCAAAAAAAAAAAAAAAATTCAAACTCTTTGCCTAAACAGAGTAAGAAATTCCTTCCAGACCCCAAATTAGCAATTGGTATGATCTTGATATTTTAGGGCATTTATATGAAGTGTCAAGCATCCTAATTATGAGAAGCCAGCAATACCGTATTGAAAAACTATTCTTTTGGCAATTGCTAGTAACAGCCACCCAATATTTCCAAAAAAGAACCTGAATCAGCCTCATGAGTCCCTCTGCGTATCTAGCATGAGGAGTACGTGGTAGCAAGATGTTCCTGAATGCTCTACTAGAATGTAATTTGCAGACATGCATTAAATCAGCATGCCTGTTCCTGACCTCCCATGCTGCACTCATTTTAGCATTTCATTATGTTCTACTGGATGAAATTAGTCGTGTTGGGGACCATAGTTACTCAATAAGAGAGGGAATTTTAAAAATTAAGAGATTGCTGCTCCAAATTTGAAAGTAACTGTTCAGAGAACTTGTGTGTGGTGGAGAATTAAACAAAGAAGGTTACAAATGTGATTTAACACAGCTCTTCAGTACCTTTATGAACCTTTCACGTTTTCATTTCACTTCAGAACTGTAAAGCTGGGTAAACATGATGAGGTTTCAGGAAGGTTTCCAAACCCGTGACATTTACTGCTATGGTCTCTGAATCCAGGTGTAAATGTGCTAGTGTATGTTGGCTCATCTGGACTTTTGACAATGTCTGGGACTAATTCAGTGCCTCCTCCTATGGGTATTCTGGCAACACCAGGGGCTGGGCAGCCATATGCTTCTATATTAATTTTGGCAAGGCTAGCATTGTTTCAGTGCACATTCCACAACACATTCATAATGTAGAACCTACTGTTGTCCCAGTGGTGCTGCTAGTGACATTGCTTTGAAA
>WEKW01000895.1:834-20749 GCA_013389905.1 Sula dactylatra
CACTTGAAATACTGATAGAGAGGAGCTACATGGCAAAAGATCAAGTGAATTATACAGAAAATTTCCAGACACATTAGCTGACAGAAAATTTTGCTTGGGGTAGAAGTATTTAAACTTATTTTCTGCAATTCAATTGCCACATAGAAGAGGAAAAGAACACTTACATATACTGTCATCACCCTGTTCACTCCTGCAATCGATGGATTCTTCTCTTTGTCACACTTACAAGGGTCAGCCATATCCCCAGGGTGGTATCTTAATTGGGGTGAAGTGTTAATTGTTCAAAGGACTGATGAAGTGTAAAAAATAATTAGCATATTCCAAACTCCCACTTTAGTATGTTGTTTACAGGAATTTCCCTTTGAAAGCTATGTCAATGATATGCAAACTCATTCTTGTGTCACTGCCTAACTTCACTGATATCAATCCAAATTTATAAAGTCAAACCCACCATTATTGTTTTTTTATCAAGACATATAAGCTTTATTGAGCTCAATGCAGGTCATTTCAATTTTTCATCTTCTATCTCCTTGCCATAGAGATATTATGTATTTTTATTAAAAAATGTACACAATTAAGATAAATATTGCATTATATTGTTCAGTAGACAGATCAAGGTCACACAATGATTAAGGAAAGTCGAAGCAATATTTACCTTCTCAATACGCTTCAAATAGATAATAATTGTTTAACCTTATGAGTTTATTTAAAAAAAAATCTGAAAATTGCTAGTGTTTTTGCTCTATGTCTAGAAGAATGATGGCATTACCCAACAAAATTAGGAATTGTTCATGTAAAAATTAGTTTGATACAGTGGTAGATACCTTTGCCAATAGTGATGCTTTACCTTTAGTTTTTCCACAAGTACAAATAAACATTTTTTTCGAGAGATGTTGTGAATTAATTTAGTAGGTTCTCTTTGAACATCAAAATACTGAATCCTCTTTCTTCCTAAAGCAGCACTGCTTATTGCAAATTTTGTGAAATCTAGGCAGCTATGAAGCTATTTGTTCACAGTAGGTGTCTGCCCGTCACCACATTATAATTTTGGCAGGCTTCCAAGACAGATACCCTCCATCTGTTACTGTTTCATAGAAATGGTACCTTGAGGTCCACTTGACCTATAACCCCTCAGGCTCTCCAACAATTTAATAACAATTTTTTCTCAGACAATTAAGTTGACAAAAAATCCTGCATGGAAACAACTCAGGTTCTACATTTTATCCATGCACAATTCCCTGATCCTAGGGTTTTCAGGACTTCTCTGTCAAGCTAAGACTTTCAGACTGTCCTGTGTGGCAAGAGTACTGGAAAGCCCCAACAAAAGAAGGTGCCAAAATTTTCCCAGAACCCTAAAAAAAAAATTAATCCAAGTGTTGTAAAGCCTGGGGCTCTCATGATCCAGGGCTGTGGTCTCTAATGAGACAACATGGAAGTACTGAGGTTGACAGACTCAGCTGGAGGCTTACGGCTTCTGGGGTCCTTCCTTTAGAATCATAGAATCATAGAATGTCCTGAGTTGGAAGGGACCCACAGGATCATCAAGTCTAACTCCTGCCCCTGCACATGATAACCCTGAAATTCACACCATGTGTCTGAGAACATTGTCCAAATGCTTCTTGATTATCGTGAGGCTTGGCGCTGTGACTGCCTCCCTGGGGAGCCTGTTCTGGTGCTCCACCACCCTCTGGGTGAAGAACCTTTTCCTAATACCCAACCTACACCTCCCCTGGCACATCTTCCTGACATTCCCTCAGGTCCTATCGTTGGTCATCAGANTGGTCATCAGAAAGAAGAGATCAGCGCCTGCCCCTCCTCCTCCCCTTGTAAGGAAGCTGCAGATCGTGATGAGGTCTGCCCTCAGTCTCCTCCAGGCTGAACAAACCAAGTGAGTTCAGCCGCTCCTCATATGGTTTCTCCTCTAAACTCTTCACCAACTTCACAGCCCTCCTGTGGACACTCCCTAGTAGCTTTGTACCCTTAATATACTGTGGCGCCCAAAACTGCACACAGTACATGAGGTGAGGCCGCACCAGCACAAAGTAGGGTAGGACGATCACCTCCCTCGACCAGCTACAATGCAGTGCTTGATGCACCCCAGGACACGGTTGGCTCTCTTGGCTGCCAGGGCACACTGTTGGCTCATGTTCAACTTGCCATCGACCAGAACCCCCAGGTCTCTCTCTGTGGAGCTGCTCTCCAGCCTCTTGTTCCCCAGTCTCTGTGTACATCCAGGGTTGCCGTGCCTCAGGTGCAAATTCTGGCACTTGCCATTGTTAAACTTCATACTGTTGGTGATTGCCCAGCTCTCTAATTTGTCAAGATCTCTCTGCAGGGCCCCTCTGCCCTTGAGAGTGTCAACAGCTCCTCCAAGTTTTGTGACATCAGCAAACTTAATTAGTATTCCTTCCATTTCTGCATCCAAGTCATTTATGAAGACCTTAAAGAATACAGGCCCAAGATGGATCCCTGAGGAACCCCACTAGTGACTGGCCGCCAGCCCATGTAACCCCATTTACTCTAACACTTTGAGCCCAACCCATCAGCCAATCACTCACCCATTGCATTATGTGTTTATCCAGCTGTATGCTGGACAGTTTGTCCAGGAGGATACTGTGAGAGACAGTATTGAAAGCTTTACTGAAATCCAAAAAGATTGCATCAACTGGCTTCCCTTGGTCAACTAGGTAGGTAACCTTGTCATAGAAGGAAATCAAGTTTGTTAGGCAGGATTTTCCCCTTGTGAACCAGCCAGAGTCTTGAAGATTGCCTTTGACAAGAGGAATAAATGTAGTTTCACAACCCATGAATTTATTAGGACTACTTGAAAATTACAAAGTTAGGGAAACTAACATAAGAAATTCTGTTACCGCAAGCAGGAATAATTCACAAGTGTGATGGGATGTTCTGCTTCTTAATGTTTAACAGAGCATCAGAATTACCTTTCATTCAAAAATACAAATTATACTGACATATAACAAGAGATGTAAGATGTGACACTACAGAAAATGTGTTTTTATTGTCCTGGTAACAAAAAGCATTAGGCTTCTGCATGCATGACACATTTTCTGGTCATCCTTTCTTTTGCATTTATAATAGGTGAATGTTGATGAATATATATTGCAGAACTCTTCTTATTTTCAGAGGAATCATCATGTCACAGGTTCAACTAAGAAATTCTAAAAGCTGACACTTTGACTTGGGACATCCTTATGTTAGATATCTGATTTGTTGGCAACGGCTAATTGTTTGGTTGCGGTATCATTTGTCAAAGATTATGTCCTGAGTTATCTGGTTATCTAAGGAATCTTAAAACTTCCAGTTACCCTAGAGCAAAATACTAGGAAGAGAAAGAGAATAGTAGGAATGGAGGTTGATTATTTCATTCTTGTCTCTTCTCTGCTCAACTGTGAAGGCCTGGGCAAACATGTTAGACAGGGAAGTGAATAAAAAGTGAAGGGAAAGAAAACATGAGAAAGAGAGGGAAAATAAGCTAAGTGTTTAATCTTATAATTCAGAAACATTCTACATTCCCACAATCAGAGACAAGTTCTGAAGACAGAATTTGTATTTTCTAGCACGTCTGCTTTATGTCTTGAGAGTATCTGATGTAGCCTAGTTCCAGTTATTTTAATGAGAAGAAAAGCAGTCACTGACACCCTGATATAGCTCGATATCATCAGACTTCTTGGCAAAGAAGCAAAGACAATTTGTATTCTTTCAGGATAGCAAGAAACCTCAAAAAGGGAAAGGCTCACATACACATGCACACATAGATGCACACAATGAGTATCTGCAGTCAGAAACTGTATTAATAGAATCTTTGTTTAACAAGTATTAAATGCACATCTTCATAGAGAGTACATTATCTATTGCCATTTTTTCCAAAAAAGAGAAGTCTTAAAGCTATGAAACCAACTTTTTCTTAAAGTCACTCTTCTTAAAAAATCACATGTAAAGTTTAAATAATTTTCATAAATATTTCTAAGTGATTTTACCTACTCCAAAATATTTTTTATTTACGAAATAATGTGCATGAGTCAAGCTGAAGTACATATAACAAACACAAGTCAAGCTGAAGTAGAAATTACAGTAGATATATTTTGGGTTATCTATTTTTATATATGCACTTGCATGGGTGTGCGTGTCTTTGTGCACAAAGGAAGAAAAAGAGAAAGAAAATGCTGCAGCGGAAGCTTATTCTGAGGAGAGATGTGGAAATCATCACTGACATTGCAACAGCCATGTAAGAACTGCATCTGGTTCTACAAATGAAGTCTCCAGCTCTGACATAAGCAGAAGGTAGAGTCTAATTTTCTGAGAATGATAAGTCTTTTTTTGGAAATATCAAGGAAGAACACTGACATTTCAAAAGTTTAAATGACAAAGCAATAAAACTTACAGCTTTATTTTCAAACATACACAGGATTTGTAATCAAAAGTTTCCTTTTTGTAACTTATATCAAAGTCCCTTTACTTTAGCTGTTATATCCAAATGTCTTGTTGAACTGGAAAATACACCAGTACCATAGGAAGAAGCTAAGGAATTGAATTTTGTTTAATGTGGCTTGCTGTTTTTGAATTTTATAAACAGAAGTGCATGTTCCTGAAATGAAATCCTGTCCTCATTCAAATCAACTGCAAAATGTTATGTGGCTACCTTGTCATTCAGACTTCATAAGAAGACCCTTGTCTAAAAACATCCTGACTACCAATAAACCCCTACAATGGAAGAAGATTTCAAAGCTGAGGAAATAATGCAGGGTGTGACTGACCACATCTGTTGCAAAGAAGCTGACTTATCTCAACACCAAGGGGACCAAACAGTGGCCTTTGTTTTAGGTAAACAGCTGTCAACAGTTGAGTGAATGAACTGGTGGTGTAAATGTTTCTCTCTGAGTTCATCAGAAGAGCCTGAATGTCTCCCTGAGTTAGCCAGACCAGCATGGGGGTGGGGTGGGGGGGTGAATACCTGGCTCAGCCCAACATAGAGTATAAAAACTGAAAAACTAACAAAAGAATTTTGAAGAGAGCAAGGGGCTTGAGCTGGCTTCAAACCATCTGTATGCCTTATGGCAAGAGGGGATGCCCAGCATTGTGATGGTGAGCATGTTACAGAGACCGGTAATGGGAATCACATTGCTATTGTGATAGAAATGTTTATATACCTATATTTTGCTTAGTGTAACTTAGATTTGTATTGTGTTATACAATCTATTTGTATTGTTGAACTAAATCAGAAATTATGTGTAACAACAACTGTCTTCATATAAGTAAATTTTATACCACCCACACATATGGAGTATCTAAAAGAACCTGGTCAGAGAGTTTTGGACTCTGACAAACATACGTAAAGAAGGTAATGCTCAAAGGAGTAAGACAATTATTTACAAAAAATGAATCCCTCAATTTGTTATGGGGAACAATTACAGGACATCCAGTTTTCTTAGGAAAGTGCCATGGACAAGACAAACTCATTGCTTCAAGAAAATAAATCAACTTACACAAGAGAAAGCATTTCCATACTGAATGAGAGAAACCTATGTCAGTCTCTGGATAAGGCTTAAACAATATACGGCAAAGGTTTGTTCATGCTATCATCACAGAGCTAAAAGTACCTACAGGGGAGGGTATGAAACAATTCTATCATATTGGAAAGCCTGTAAGGAATACTCTGATGCTTGTTACTAGCTTGAAAAACAAGCAAACAAAACCTACTCTAACAGTAAAGTGCCAGTATGGAAACATCTTTTTTTTTTTTTTCCTCTGTGTTATGGTACTTACTGTATGGTTGTATAGAGAGGGGAAAAAAAAAAAACCAGGTGTTTGAGGCCTTTCAAAATGAGGGCTCCATTCTATTTCCCCTGAAATCAGATTACAATTAATATGCACAGTACCAGTTCCTGAAACAAAAAGGATCTTGGGGTGTCTTAGAATGTTAGTGTATCACAATAGCCTTACCCCTTTCTATTCCTAAACCTTTCCTCAGATTTGCTTCTATTTTATAAACAGTTTAAATTAAACATGAAACAAACAAATCACAAAGAAATCACGGTCATGACTAAATTGTAGGAACAATGCTGATTGACTTCAAGTAGACATTGATATTTTCTTATCCCTCTTGTCTGCCCTTTACCCCCTTGGGATAAATGTTATGTTTCAGGAAAATATTGCTAAAGACTTTTTTTTTAATGACTTAAAAAAGAATAATTTTTAGGAAGATAATCATGCTTACACTGAGCGTTAGAAAAGAACCTTACAAAACTGATAGTGTCCTATAATTCAAAATCTCAAGCAACACACCATAAACAAAAGACTAAATCTCCTAACATTTCATCATTTTTCTAATCTAAACATATCAATTTTTAAACAAGAAACTCAACAATATGTCACTAACCTGAATTCTAACCATATATGTATTTAATCTGATCTTTATTTTATGATTACTGCTCCCTAGCCTCCTATAATTTCCAAGAATCCTGTAGGTATCAACTAGGGTAGACTTTTTCTAACAATTTCAGCACTACAGTATCTGAAATACTACTGCTATTTCTTATTTTAGCTATTGAGAAATGCTGCAAGCGTGATGCTGGGGTAATTGATAGCAAATGTTGACATTTTAATAGCAGCTACAAAAACAGGTGAGATTAAGGCCAGAATGGATGAGCTATTACTTCTGCACCCTAGATATAAATGGCATTCTTATGATTTATGAGTAAACTTAATGCCTTTCCTCTTTACTGTGCTCTACAAGTAATAAAAAGAAGTGAAAACAGAAAAAAAATATAAAAATTCACACAATACAATGCTTTCAAAAAATCTAAATCTAGAATATTCTTATACCCTTTTAAGAAGACTAGAAAGTAAGATTAAACATTAATTTTTATTGCAGCTTAAAATAATGATTGCTTGACAACTTGTTCATAACATATAATGGGGCAAAACGTTTCTTGCATTTGTTTTCCTAGAAATAAGACTTAATGAATGAATTCCATTAACTGTTCAGTAGCTGGTCTGAAAACCTCTTTGTTCCATATTTAAATACAAAACACCCTTAGGAAACCTCTCAGGAAAACTGCTTAAAAATGAAGAAGTAATACCCAGTGTCATACTTGCCTGTAGCGCACTCAGTTTCTGTCCTAATGCTTGCAAAATGCACGCTCAATGCATGGCTGTGAATGCAGAGTAATAATTGCTTTTTCTTCCTCCCTCCAGCATTTTTTCTGTGCCTGGAGCTTCTGACATGATAATAAAAGTAATGAAAATTAATAGCATACCTTACTCCCCTTTCCAAGAAAGCTTTACCTACGTGGTACATATATCAACTCAAAGGCAAAGAAAAATGAAATCCATTGCTTCACCAAGTAGGGGACAATTCAGTGATGAACTAACTGGTAATGAACTAACGTGGTCTCCAAACACGACCATTTGATTAGGTCTCCTATGGTCATTTGAAAATCTGTGACCATTTTTTCTTTGACTGTAGGTAACAACAAGAACACTACAAGAAAAACAAGCAAACAAAAAGAACACAGATGTAATTTTCCAGATATTTAGGACGGGATCAAAGAATGGAAAAGGAAGCAGCGTGTGTCAAAAGAGAGAAATTTTTAACAGGGACAGGATTCTGCCTCAGTTCTGATCAATCTTTCACAGAGACGTACTATAAGTCTTATCTGAAGTCCATGTCACAGACTCACAGACTGGCTTAGGCTGGAAGGCACCTCTGGAGATTGCCTAGTTCAACCTTCTGCTCAGAGCTGGGTCAGTGACAGCAGGTTGCTCAGGGCTGTGTTCAGTCAGGTTTTGAGTATCTCCAGGGATGGAGACTCCACCGCATCTCTGGGAAACCTGTGGCCCTTCACTGGACTCACTCCAGTATGTCCATGCCTCTCTCATACTAGGGAGCCCTGCACTGGACCCAGAACTTCAAATGTGGCCTCACCAGGGCCAGGACAGGAAGGATAACCTCCCTTGACCTGCTGGCAGCACTCAGCTTCATGCAACCCAGGAGGCTGTCGGCCTTCATGCTGCAAGGGTACATTGCAACCTTATGTCCAACTTGGCATCCATGAGGAATCCATGGTCCTTCTCTACAGAGCTGCTTTTTAGCCACCCCTGGTCTGTACTGGTGGCTGGGGTTATTCATTCCCACAGGCATGACTCGGCACTTCATTTTGTTGAACTTATACCACTCTTCACAAAACTCTGAGCCCAGATACTCAGCTAGTTTTCAGTCTACCTTACTGTCCACTCATTCATGCCATACTTCATCAGCCTGTCTATGATGATGTTATGAAAGACAGTCTCAAAAGCCTTCCTAAAGTTGAGGTAAATTAATTGAGATTAGTGAGCAATATTTTGAATTCAAAGGGGCAAACAAATTGGCATTCTCTCCTCTCCTCTCCCCTCCCCTCCCTTAAGTAACTAAGCAGAACACTGAAATGCTGAATAAATACAAATCAAAAAATCACTACTGAACAATTGAAGAAAAATGTCTCCCTATATGTTAATGTAATTATGTAGGTAGCTGTTTTCTCCCAATTCAATAAATTCAAAGCATTTCAGTGAAAAGAAATAGCGCTGTTTGTACTTTTCTAAAAAGAAAACTAACGAAATGTCACTGTCAAAAGTTTTTGAAAGAGAGTAGGTTTTAAGTAAAAGAAAAATATGTACCTTAAATATTTAGAGAAGTGCTTCTTAATCAGTTAATAATGAAGCGCTAGTTTTGCCAGACATTACCAGCACTCCAAAGAATTAAAGAGTTGACTTTCCTGTAGCAAGAAGGTAAATTCAGCTTGACTATTCTGTATAATCAATGGCCTCCTGTGAAAGAGCAAGTATGTCAGAGTGCAATGAGAAATCTCTTGGGTAGCAGATAGCTAGACTCAGATTTGGAAAAAGATTTGTCCAGTTACTTTAGTTCGTGACTTCTCTGCTGAAGGACTTGGATCATGTGTTTAAGTGCTGTGCTGAGCAAGAGAGTAACAATCTTGTGCTTGTTTAATGACAAATTACTCAACATCCTCTTTCCTCCTCATTGTTAGACCCTTCAAACCATTTTCTGAAAACAAACTACAAGATCTCATCAGCTTTTTTGACTCTTCATAGCTGTCAATAAATTAATTTCTGCACCACTATGAGACAAGAGTGCACTAGTATCCCATTCTACAGAAGAGAAATAGAAGCACAGAAAGAAAATTAGAAGTATCTTCTAATTTCAGGTGCCTAAACTTACAACAAGCACTTGATATTTTCAGTAATATGTTCCCACTGGTTACTAATCAGACTTCAAGATCTGAAGTTCAAAACCTGAAAGTAAGGAATCATTCATTAATACACAGCAAAAGAAGCAGGTTTAGAAACTACTCACATAGGTACTTGCTGGCAGAGATGGACAAAATGTAGATCTCCAGAGCAATAATTGATTTCTTTAACTATCTCCTCTATTTCTTTTTCTTGTAGAAAACCTATAGACCAATAACTATCTCCACTTTTTTTTTTTTTTTTTTTTTTTTTTTAGTTGCAGGGGGGCTTTATATTTTAGGAATTGCTTACTGACATGCTCCGATTTCAACAATCATTAAAGTCATGTGCTTAAAAAATGCCTTCTCCAAATATCTTTCTTGCTCCTGCATGCAGGCTTAGCCTAAATTAGACCATACTGAGCACTCAGATCTGTACAGATTTAGTGTTTTTATGAAAGATTCATAATAAATATGCAAATGCAGCAGAACTGAAGCTGTGAATATCCTAATGACTTCCTACATTTCTATAATATTAAAAGAGCATTAAATCTATTGTTTTAGTACATTTTATACACTTTATGATGTTAATACTAGTGAGGTGAACAAAATACAACAAATTATGGCTAAAAATATAAGCTATTTACAGATTTCTGAAACAGAGTAACTGACAACAGTAGCAAGTTATTGTCTACAAACTACATAGTGAGACGTTGTGCTCGAAAGAAATGTCTGTCCTAATATCAGAGGAAAGGTGAAACATGGACTTACAAGTATATTCAAACAAATATAGACTCTTCTACCCTATTCTCTCTGACCTTTCATTCAAGTCTCAACTCCTCAGACTCAAGCATTTTTCCTTACATGCTTCATCCAAACACCACTTTTCTAGATATCATACTTTGTTTCCTAGTTTCTCCCCTTCTTTTCTTATACAGTCATTCCCCCATTTCTGTTCCAAATCCTTTGATCCATGTTCATTTGCCCAGATGCTTCCTGCATCTGCTTTCCCAAAACTGGCTCCAACAGTTGCGCTCCTGCTCACTTCTCCCCTTCCAGGCATTACCCATGCCCATCCACTAAAAACAACCTCAGTCCCTTCGGTCCCTTTGTCCATCTGGGTCTCCCCATCAGACCTAGGCAACTGAGTGCCTTCTTCCCTTTTCTTCCTCCTCTTGCTCAAGTTTGTCTCTCAGCCTTCCAGTGGGATCTCAAGGGCGTCTCTCATGTCTCCCTGTTCCAACTCACCTCCCATGAAAAGGACCAAGATTGCTCCTTCAGTTTTTCAGTCCCTTTAAGCATTGTCCATTTCCTCACACCACCCCAGGGTGCTTCAGGGTGAGCTGTCCCCCATGGCCTCTCCCCTGGGACCCACAGACCTCCCCTCCCAGTCACACTTCAAAGAGAGGTATCAGTGGCTGCAGGAGAGAGGGAAGGAGAACCAGATCCCCCTATAGCCTTTCTCTGCTGTAGAAAAGGAGTTCATGTGGCTCCACAGCAACGCTACAGAGATGGGGTGGGTTACTTTGGAAAACAGGGTGTCCATGTAGCAAAAATACAGAATTGCTGAAGATCGGGCATGGGCACAGCAAGACAGCAAGAGGACTGTGATCAATAACATTTCATTATTAATAGCGTCAATATCTAATACACCAGACTGTCATTGGTACTATGTATACTGAGACTGAGAATATGAATGTATTGTCTGTATAAAGCTGTCCATTACTTGGGATAGGAGGCCCTTACTGCCAGCACAGAAGTTTGTCTCCTTTTTTTTACTTACTCTTGATTCAGGTGTCTGAATCTAGACACCGCATGACCCAAGGAAAGCCTCCCTCCACCCCGGCGGGCCACTCTCCAGGCAGCCCAGGGCTCCCACTGCACCAGCACCATCTGTGCCCTGTGCAAAGCTCACACCTTTGTTAGCCAGGCTGCAGAGTCTCAAGGAAGGCCAAGACTCCCACCGTGTACAAAATCCCTGACAAGGTTCAAGTCTCTCCTCTGTAACATGTGCTAGACCTTTCCAACAAACAGCTGCCAGAACTATTACTTTTAAGTGGGTAAAGCTGTATCTTTTTCCCTGCTTTTTGTCTTGAAATCTGCTCACCAGTTTGGACCAAAATGAGTCAAAACTGCCTTGAGACAGATTAGCAGTTGAGCACTAATCCCTGTGCCACAGAGTCTGGAAAGTAAGTAAGAAGGTGAGAACTTCATCGGTTTCACTGCAGAGCCAATTTTGTTTTCCTTAGGTAGTTACTCAATACATAACACTTGTACACCTACAAAACCTATGCATCCATTTCAACAGTAGTGACTGTATACTGGATCAGTAACTGGTAGTCTAAAGAGTCTCAAGAGGTTTGCTTCACATCAGCTTTACATAAAGACACAATGTTAAGTTTTGTCTCTCTGTTTTCACTTAAGTCACTCAGTTTTGGGATTATAGGGTGCATGGGCCTGAAATTAAGGTTTTTTTCTTCTTTATAGGGATATTTGGATTACTCAGCAGAATAAGAGAAATGCCATGGAGTTTACTTCCTTTGCTAAATAAAAATAATGAAACATAAAGCACATTCTCCTCAACTCTAGCAAACTGGTGTTGGTCCACACAGCAATAATATTTTTTATTTTCCCCACAGCATTCCCTTTTTTCAGCTACTGAGTCTATGCTATTTTCTGAAGCATATTTTCTTTTAATCTTTGCACTGATTTATATCAAAAGTTTTGGTACATGTTCCTCAGTCACAAAACCTAACCTAACCTTCCCTAATCACCCTGCTACAGTCATTCTGCTTTGCCTACCTGCTCATGAAAAACTAACTTAGAAATTTCCAGATATTTCCATTATTGTCAGTAAATTCTAAGTTGTCTTAGAAAAAGAATCAGGTTTCTTTCTAGCCCTACTATTATTTTAAGATAATCGTCTATATTTTTTTAATTTAGTATTTGCATGTTGAGTAATTTAAAGTAGACATGTCCTATGACTTACTAAGGGTTAACAATTCAAAAAGCAGTAATTAATATTCTGCAAATTCCACTGGCAATTCCAATTATATATTGCTGTATTCTCATTTGACTACATCTCAGATTACTGAGTGGAAAGAAAGGCTGTACTAATTCTCACTTTGTTTTGGGCTCAGGAGGAATAAAAGGGTGGCTATATATTTATATCATTGGGATTCCATGATTTATAACTCCCTGGCTGGAATGCGAATGATCAAAACTCTTATTTCAGACTTTCTAAATTTTTGCTTATCTTTCCCATCATTAAGAATAAGAAAGGCACTTGGGGACCTCCATATAACTTGGCATTGTCAGTCTATTTTCTCAATTCACAAGTCTTCAATGTTATTTCCGTTATCAGTTTTGATACGCATAATCTAAATCTGTTGAGATTGGACAAAACAAAAAGGAAAATATGAAACTTTAAATTGGAAGCTCAAAATTCAATGCACACAAACATGTAATAAAAAGAGATATTCTGACAACCAAATAGTATTTTTAAGAAAATATATTTTCAGTATGTGTTTTCTCTGAGGCAAATAGCAAATCTTCAATATGAATCCAGAATATTTTTTAATGACTGTCTTCATAAACTACTAGCTGTATTTCAATACATACAGTGGGCAAAAATCAGGGATTCCACCTTGTGTGTGTGTGTGTGTGTGTTTCAGCTCATTGGATGAAGTCTTCTTGACTTTGTGAATTTATTCTTCTGCACTATGCTAATTTTTATTCTGCTGTTTGCCTGGCTCAGGCATTTATTATTTTGTTAAGCACAATAAAGCAAAAAAAGTTTTCTTTGAGTATTTGAGAATTATTTCAGGAAAGTTGGTATAATTCAGAATCTGAGAACAAAGCTGCAGAACTGTCAAACCTTAAAAGTGTTTCACATTAGTTTATCAAATACTTACGATCAAATTGTTTACAAGCAAAATGTACATCTTTTTATATATTTTCAGCTATAAATACGATGAAAGAAAAGTTGTTAATAAAGATAAAATTTGGTAGAATTTTAAAAATTCCACAGTCACGTTTTAATCTCACACAAACATTAAGATCTCCAGTGAAGTCAGCGTATTTCCAACTTATGTCAGTTAGTGTTCTGCCTATGAAAAGTAATAATTTTGTCTTCCAGCATATCTAAAACAAACATGAAAGTATTTCATAATTATAACAGTCTTACAATTATTTTAATAATTGTTACAAGAACAATGTACTGTGCATACAATATCACCTAAAGTTCAGGAAGAGCGCCAGTGTTCTGTGGAATCTGCTGGTACTTCATTCATACCCAGTGCTATGCTGGTTCTCAAAATGTTTTCATAAAGTTCTTTTATTTCCATTAAATCGTAAGGTAGCATAAAAATATAAGAAATCACAAAATAAATAAGTAGTAAAAAGGCAACTAACAGAATTCCGAGAACCTATAATCTGTCCTAAATATTCATTAACTGCTCCTAACCTCCTATTGTAATAAATACCTGTAAGAAGAAGTGATGACATTTTATATGGAGGCATTCATGTTGAAATGCTGAGGAGGTAAGCAATCACCTTAGATGAAGGTCTTTTATTTTGTTTTTTATAGAAACCATCATGGCTTCTTCAATGAATAGAAGAAAATACAATTATTTCACTCTGTTATTAAAAGGACATCAAAATAGTATGTTTTTTTCGTATTTAGATCAATTGTATTTAGATCAATTTAGATAATTTGTTAAAAATAAGACCTGATGTAAACATAACATTTTCATTAGTAAGAGAGAGTTGCATTGCCATGTTAAAAGTCATTGATTTTCTTCATAGAAAAGGAATTTATTTATTTTTTTATAGTTATGACTGTTTGTGGCCTAATAGCAACCATGTTTGTTTATTCTGTATTTCACAGTGTGGACAAAAAACTAATTTAAATAACTGACTCCATTATTTTCCTATAGAAGAACAAATACCCAAGCCTGAAAAACCCACTGAGGGTTTTAAACTGTATCATTATTGGGTTGTAAATATATCTCACTGAAACACTGAACAAATATATTGATGCATGAGAAATGTTTAGCTGGTATTTGCATACTCTGAAAATTTAACATCTCTACATTTAAATTAGGGAAAAAACCTAAAAACATGACAGAAGTGTATTCCCCTTATCTTATCACAATAGTTTACATGCAGATCCAGTGGTGATGAACATAACTTCTTCTCATGAAGGTATCTCCCAGGTATCACCTCATAGTATAGATGTCAGTGCTGCTCTAAAGTTCTCACATAATTTTTTGGTTACAATGTTGTCTCAGAGTAGCACAGGCACTTGAAAAAGCATTGCACTTTGCTTCAGGAGTCTTTCATTGAATTTTGATTACGTTTGCTTAAAAGTCAGAGGTTGAAAATGCCATGGTTACACATCAGTTTGTATTGAGGACTGGTATTCCCAGTGAGGTTGAGTAACCTCAAGCTTGACTGTAGAGATTTGGGATTTGGGGCTTTTTTCCCTGAATTTTATGAAGTTTAAGTCTTACTTTGTGATGCCTGGATGCACAGTTTAGAACAACTACAGAAGAGTTAGATAAAATACAAAGAATATCAACCAAAACAGATAAAGAAGATAAAATACGTGAGGAAAACTGAGAGATAAAGGAACAGAGTATAGTCTACAAAACCTGAAAACTCCAGGGGATGGATCGTATCTTCAGAATAACAATACAAATGAAGGAAATAAATTATCCCATTTCTGAAGCAGCAAAATAAAGAACAATCACCCACAGAAGAGAAAGTGTGGACTGGGATAAATTTAAAAATAAGAACATCATAAACGCAAGTGAATTACAAGCACCATACAAAAATATTTAGACAGAGTATGTATAACTGATAATGTTAGTTGTCCTGCAGCGGCCAGGACCATAGACATGAGACCTTCTGTCTTATGTTCTAGAGTTAATAGGTTACTCCTCCATGGGCACGATAACCTTTCCAACCATGACAGCTCTCACTGGGAACAACAGCATCTCTATGGAATGGGGCACTACAGCTGAGTCAGAAATACTTGCTTGTTACTTGAATCAACTCACACAGAAAAAAGAAAAATAAATTAAAAAAAAAAAATGCTTTTCCAAAATGTAATGACAGTTCATGACCCTTTTCAGAAAATCATCTGAAAGCACTTTGATGTAATTAATTAAACTGTGGCCTCTTTTGGAGTTTACAGCAAACAGTTCTCAATTTTAAAGTTTAAAAATTTTAGAATAATAAGTTTTCTAAAGACTTTTTAAAGACTAAATACTTAAATATACCACTGAATCCTTCTCTTAGTTCATCATTAGATATTATAATACTAACATTTCAACAAAACTGATACACAAAATGTGATATTACGGATGATTACTGCATGCTAATTTATCATGAAGTCAGTATTTAAATTATGAGGGCTATGGGGAATAAGAAAAAAACCAAACAAACCCAATTTTTGCATGCCTGTCTTTTCTGGAGCTAAACTTTCTCAAAGTGATACCTCAAAGGCAGTTCAGTTCTAAAAATCCCAATGATTCTAAAAACCCCTGACAGTGCAGATTTATCTGCTTAGATTTTCTCTTCAACTTTATATTGAATTTTCTTATTTTCCCTTGGAAAAGATATTGAGCTTTTCAGACCTTTAAATAATACAGAAAACAGCAAAGAACCACAATATCTCTCCTTACAAGAAATAAAGTTTTAACTTAAGTCACACCTCTTACAATATTTGTGCAATCTTCTTTTATCAAGACATCTCACCCTGACAATCTTTCAGAACATCTTAAAGGGGTGCTTATGACTAAGGAACAAAAAATCAGTATTAAAGGACATTCTCGTGAAGGTTAAAAAGTCATCCTCAGGTTAATTTACAGCTGATTGATGGTTGTCTGTGAGGAAGCAGAAAAGACCAGCTTACAGCCTCACTACACTCAGCCTTAGGGAATGGGAGCACGCAGCTAAACTGTGCAGGCAGGACACCGGAGAACAAAGCGTGAAGCAGATTGAGAGCTCTGCTTTGCTTCCTTCAGCTCCTTGTGCATCCACAGCAGCACCACTACCTTTACTGCTAAATGAGATATTTATTATGTAAAGTAACTGCCCAGCTGCTGTTCACTCTGTAGAATAATAAACTAGAGCTTTCCAAAGTCACTTTAATTCTGAATGAGATAGGCCGCATATGTTTAAATATGCTTGATTTATGCATGTTCACTTCACATCTTGAGTGTTTAAAATAATTTGAATTAGGCTTATTGACTTTACCCGTGCAGGCGATTCATCTGACTTCTCTGAATCTTGGTCTTAGTAAGACCAAGCAGTAAGGTGTGTTTATGTTTACTCTCCTTACAAGAGAATAAGTGCTAAAATAATTAATCCCATAATTAGCCTCATAGGTGGTGAATAAGACATAGCAAACCTGGAAGACTGGATCTGAAGAAATATCATGACAAGCCAGTATCAATAGAAATAAATGTACAGAAAGAAAAGAGCATAATTTTACAAAACAATCAAGTATGCATACACTTTATGTGAGGGGAAAATTTTATGCCTCAAAAATCTTGATTTTCAGGAAAGATGCAATAGGATGTGAGAAATGAAGATTAGGAACTGTGGGAAGAAAATAAAAATAAAGAAACAACTCAACAATGTTTCTGCCCTTTTATTTCATAAAGGAAACTGCATATCAATTTAAAGACTAGTCCATGGATAGATCATAGCTCTCCATAATTTTCAGTACCTGCTTTTCAATTATTAATGTCTAAACAGTGTCAGGACAAAGTCTTTGAAATATACATCTGAATGAAAGAAAGGAAAGATTGTGTTTGGTGGTTTGTTAATTATACTGGTATTATGGATCATTCCCTTTTGAATTTTATTTTGGGCTAGGGACCATAAAAGAACTCTAATGCTGGCTCCAATGTGAGTAGCTGAAATGTTTAAAATTTATATATTGAGATCTGCATGGTCCATTGGAATAAATTATTTTTTAAAGGATTTGCAAGCAAGATTGGACTCAAAGATAGGAACATTCTATTTATTTTGTAAGAAGCACAGCATGTTAGCAATAAATATGGCAGAAAAAGTATGCCAACTGACCTTTTGTTTAACATAAATTTTAACATAAAATATGTTTTTGTATATTCTTTGCTGACATTTTGATGCATTTATTAAATATCAATATTTTAATCTGTGAGGGTTTTTTATATAGGAGGATGTACATATTGCATCAAATATAGTTGTATTAATTCTGGAATGCTTACACTGCTGCTCATTTAGCTGTGTAAAATGCTTCCTTTCACATATTGCTCCTTCTTTATAATTTGCCCAGTAGCCAGCCATCACCAGCAGGAAGAAAGAGGAACTCATTTCACAATTAAACACTAGGTAACAAAACATTGCTAGGGATTTCCCCTAAGGTTTGTATTCCTTGTAATCTTGCTCTTGATCTTACTCTTAAGAATAATTCCATAATTACAGGAATTTGTGTACTCTGTGTACCATAATTTTCGAGCTTTCTGAATTTAGTTCCTACAGTGAAATTATTTTCTATGCAGTATTTTCTGAAATGCTTATCACCATAGTATTTGAATGCTTTTATTAAACCAATGTCTTTAACCAAAATGATGCATAGCTAAGGAAAAAAGTTTTTAAAAATGTACATTTGATCATAATCTCATTATGGAAACTCACTTCTGGAAAGCAAAGATTTTCTATTTACATGTTGATTTTTTAAAAACCAGGCTTTGGCTTATTCTGGTTCAATTCCCAGACATATGTTGAAAGTTCTTTTAAGCTGTTTATTGTTGTAAAAATACATTACTCTATGTCCCAGAGGAGACGTAGTCTAAAAGAATAAGTTTTCCGGGAACTTTTTATAGCTACTCTCAGTTGTGCCACTGATTTACTCTTTTGCCTTGGGTAAGTAAAACCTATCTGCCTTGGAATTCCCCATACATAAACTGGATTACAAGCAACCATGGGAATGTAGTTTTGATTTTTCTTTAGAATTTTCTGCTACTTTAATCACGAGAGGACCATTTCTGTAACTAGTTTCTATAGCTGTCTTACTTTACACTGTACATGCTGCTTTAATACATAAGCAGCTCTAACTGTAATTTTAATAAAGTTAAAACTTTCCAGACCTTTCAAAAATATGTCGGGCTTTTTTCTTCTTCTTTTTAACTAAGCCAGAGACGATACAAACTTAAACACTGGTATGTGACTTCAGCAACAAGAGGAGAATCACTACAAAGTTATATTTACTGGTAATTTCATTTTTCAGGTTAGATCAATGTGGAAACAAATGAGTCACTGTCATTCATAAGTGTTCCAGGAACATGTCTCTGGCCCCTCCAGAACGAAAGTATCTGCAGCCAGCTACATTGCAATCACAGTCAAAAATGCAATAGAAAACAACAGAAATAGCGCAGAATCAGTGTGAGTGGGAGATCCCATTGCTAGCCTTTCTGAATTTGGCTTTGCTTTCTAAATCTTATCCATGGAAAAAAAATGTGATTTTGACCAAAAGAAAAAACAACATGTTTTAAAATTAATATTCTGTTTTCACAGCATGATTTTAAATTAATATTCTGTTTTCAGTCTTGGATTACAAATTGCTGCAGTTACTGTATGTTCTACTACTGTTGTTCACAGGGAGGTTTTTATTATATTTATGCATTTGATTATTACTTATTAAGACCAAGACATTTCTACACTATAATAAAATCACTCATAAAATATGGCTCAGAAGTACATGAGCAGAGGTTGCCAAAACCAAGTTCTACCAGTGTATTGACAGATAAGGTCTTAAACATTCTGTTTCCTCTTTGTTTCACCAGGGCAGTGGAGTTCTATATAAAACTAGCAGATAAAGTACAAGCAAATCCCTGGAGGAAAGAGGAATAATTATTACATCAAGGATATGAAGTCTGGAAAAAGAAATCTCCCTTGAAAATAATAATACATTCACGTGCCATGGATGATCTGTGCACACAGAACAGCAATATTTAAGGAAGGAAGTATTTTTCCCATCTGCCCACTCCTGTAAAAAAAGCTCACTTTAAAGAGATCCTAGAAAGACCAATCCAGAAAGGGCAGAAGAAGAAAGATATTCATAAAATATGTGTTTCTGCCAATAACTAGATAAATAACCTGATGCTGAAATTATACTGCAAAACTTAACAAATACTTCACTGTATATAAAAATTAAACGAGTTTCTGAAACAGATAATTAACAAAAAGAAGTAGCACATGGAATAGTCTGTAACAGATATAAGTTAGAGAGACCATTTTTCAGTTTTCAACACTCTTTTTGAAGAAGAGTCATTATCATAGCTGAATTTGGAAAAAAGATCAGAAAAAATAATGGATGAACTGTAAATAATCATATAAAGTTTTATATATGAATTTGCTGAGAAAAATAAATCACCACTTCTAGAACAAAGTTCATGCAGGGCGTTTTGTGCTCTGCAATCTTTGTAAATTTGTTAGGAATCAGAAGTCAGCAAGAGCCCTCTGTAATTAAAATATGTGAAGTTTTCAGCTGCATTCCACAAAAGCATAACTCATGGATATGCCTGTGATGTGGCAAGCCATGCAAACAAATATTCCTGCAGTTGGAAAAGCATGCTAGGGCTGCATGGGATTAAATTGCTTTGCAAAGTTTTGCA
>WEKW01000898.1:0-29693 GCA_013389905.1 Sula dactylatra
GAAGGTTGTGTCTAAAAACCTTGTCAGCATTCTGCATCAAATCTTGACCCATTTTAGGCAGTATGCTGCAATCAGATACTTTCAAGACAATAATGCCATTTTTTAGTATCTTTTTTTATAGAGTGGAGTTAGGAGTGGAGCTGTTTCACAAGTATGATCTAAATTTACTTTTCCAAATGAAAAAGAAACTGCACACCAGTACTTGTTTAAAATAATTGGCTGTAATGGCAGCATTGGGTCTGAGATTTTATGGAAAAATAAAGAAAGCATTATCAGTTCTTCCTATATGTATGTAGTATAAGTTGAGAAACAGTTTTATTAAAGCGAAAACCCAAAACGCTTTAAATTGTTTTATTTTTAAAAAATCTGTGGCTTGTTTGTACCAGGAGAGTAGAAACGGTAAGGAGTTGGCTAAGTCCTGGCTGCATGAGCTGAGAATTATCTCTACTTTTTCAGTACATTGAGGTTTCAGGTGGGTATTTTATACAGTCCTGTGAATTTTGGCAGATTTTAGCCAGGAATATACTAGATCATTGCAATTCAATAACGAATTGGTATTTAGTGGGAATGTCTATCAATAAAAATTTAGAAAATGGTTTTGTATAAAGTGAATGCTGAGAGCTTTACATTTCCTGAAGGATTAAACAAGAGAAAAGCATTCCCTTTTGTAGGTCAGAATTTCCAGCCCCCTAAAAAAGCACAGGGAAGAGAAGNATGTATGTATATGCATTCATATTTTTTTACAGAATCTGGAATACTATTTTATGCTTCAGAGAACATCAACGTTTGAAACATTTTTAGGATATTCAGTCTTATGCACGCTTCAGTGCTGTGGTAGGGAGACAGTAGCTTAGTACATAAACATCTCAGTGGCTTTAAGAAAACTAGAATTGCATTGTGCGTTCTTTAATCAGAATTTAATGGAAGTATGTGCCATACAGTGACTTATTTGTTTCTAAGCCAATCACAAATTTATGCTCTTTCAAAGCACAGACATTTAGAAAAAAGAATGAGAAGTTAATTTTTATGTACTTCAGACCATTTGAAGGGGCTTGTATGCAATTCGTATCTTGTGGTACATTCTTGTCCAAAAACCTCAAACACCAAAAGGTTTCCATGTTCTATAGCTTCCCATTTATATAGAAATGATGAATTTAATCAGTATTTCAGAATTTAAAGTTTATTCATAAATTGGTCTGTTTGTATTTATATTTCAGATGCTCCCTTTTACATACAGTAATGTGTGCAGGTTTTTTCCAGGTGATTACACAGGCATTGTAACATTTCCATGTTGGTAGGATAACCTGTTGTTTACATGAAAATTAACATATGGACAATTAAACAAAGACTTTTTAATCAGTGAAAACGTGGTGTTTGGTGACAAAACTAAGTAACACCCTTAGTGGAAAGACCTTCAAGGTTTGATAAAACAATATTTGCTATGGAGTCTTTTTTACAGAGGGTTTGGGGGGGATTTGGCCATATTAAGTGTAACCCATGATTAAGTTAAAAACAAAAAAAGAAAAATGGCTGTATGGCACTATTTTAAATTGTGCCAATTCTTTCTGACAAGACGTGTTCAGCATATGATAGAGGTTTTTGAGGGGAAAATGTTCTGAAACTCAAGAAATGTGAAAAGGTTTTCAGAACTGTCATTAAAAAACAGGAGATCGGTACAATTTTGAACAATTTTACCAAATAGAAATTTGTCTGATATAAGACATTTTATCTTCCCTGGGAAATCTAAAATAGACTTTTTCTTTGATTTTTCACTATTCTGAGAAATAGTATGAAACTTTTTTTTTCCTCCTGGAGAAAATAGCCTGAAACATCAAGGTTGTCGTATCCTAGCAGAGAATGAAAAGGCATGACTTAAACCAATGTAATTTTCTGTAACACCATCTGTTTCATCCCACACTGCCCAGTACATTTGTTTTCTCTATGAGCAAAGAAAAGACGGATATCTTTAGTAGCCCTCATGTTGAGGCTGTCAAAATAAGTACTTTAGTGTCACCTTTGAAGGTATGTCAAAGTACAGCATTGCTCTAGCGATAATGTGTTTCCTGCAGAGGCAGCTTCAGGTTACCTGTCCGGTAAAGTCTGGCTGCTGCTCAGTGGATCACAGCAATGCCAGCAAGAGGCAGGATTTGCACAGAGGATGAGGGAAAGAGAATGTGGCATGAATCAAAGAAAATAATTGAGAGTAATGAAATTTCACCAGATCCTTAAAATTATATCCAAAAAATGTATCTTAAAGAAATATCTGTAAGACGTAGCTGGTTACAGATTGGCACTGGTCAAGAAGGAAAGAAAAACCAGGTACTTGAGCCCTTTGGAGTACTCCTGATGCTAAGCAGTTGAGACCTTTCTTAACTGTTTTCTAGACCTACTGAGTTTGATTTTTAAAACTGGTACTTGATAGGTTTAGGCTGAATTTAATTTGTAACTGCTTCAGTGATCAGAATAAGTTGAAAATATTCCCCACAACCTTCCATTACAGCATTAGTGTCTTGCAGTTTCAGGGGAGTATTTTATATCATGATAGTACAAATTGGAGATGGAAACAGAGGCTTACTTAACCAAGGTCACATAGAAAGTGTAATGAACCAGAAAGTGAAGCTAAAGGGCATGTCCCTGATGCAGTTAGCTTGATGTTGTGATCCCTGAATGACTGTCAGTGAAATACCTCAGGTACTGAAATGCATGTCGGTGCAGAGCTGCACCTGGGCCCATAGGAAGAAAAGCCAAATAGCCTCAGAGAAACTTTTTGCTCATGAGGCTGGACTGTTTTTGAGATTTTAGCTGTTAGCTTTGCATTATCCCATCTAGGAATTTCAGATTACTCACAGCCCATTCTGGTATCTTAACATGGCACACTGCCCTGTAACATGGTAAGTTTAAGGTCCTTACTTAATCAGCTTGGGACTCTGATCACTAAGGTATTCTTGTCCTTATTGTGTGTTGTAATGATTCTTGTTTACAGGATATATTCAGATTGATAATTTGATCCTTTGGATGCAGTTTTTTATTTCATTAACATGTCTGTGTTGAAATCAAGTAAGAACAGTTCAGATTTTGTTTAGAGATATTAAATATATTAATCAGTGTGGGACTTCAACCAAATTAGATTTATTTAATTTCTTCATTTTTTTGTTATAGTGACACATCTATTAGAGCAGCAATGTGTCATCTTCTGACAACTGTGAAGTAATGTTGAGAGATTCTGACTGCAGTCCCCTCCTCCATTTTCACATAAAAATTTCTGAAAAATTCTTCTGCACCTATTCTGAAAACTTCTGCTGCACCTATGTAAAGCTGGAACAAAATCTGAGAACTATATGAAGGAATAATAACACAGCACTCAAGGGAATAGAAGCTAAGAAATGTCGGAGTCACTGCAGTGTGAGTGCATGGGCATGTGTACATATGCGTATATGTAAGTCTAGCCAGTACTTTACATTAACCACCATCACGTTGTAGTTTTTCTAACTCTTCTAGACTTTCTGGTCCAGAAAGCACTTTAGCTTCCCAGACTGATGTTTTTTTCTCTTGTTGCCTCCATAGTTTTATTTGAAAGATTAAATAAAAATGGTAGAGCCATTTCCTTGAAAGGCATTAGAAGAAAAATATTCTTAAGTTTTAAAATGTTTCCAGCTGGTTCTCTGCAAAGCTCCGATATCCTTGTGGCATTGAGGGAAATTTTACAATTTAGACTGGACCCTTTTTCAGTGAAAAGCATTTCAGTCTGCCTGCAGATAGTGTACTTTTTTTAACTTGTGGGACCTCTTGCGCACACCAATAGCATTCTTGCTGCTAAAAATCTAGGCATTGTGACTGATCAATATACTTCCAGTTCTCTACAGCATTCTCATACAGAATGAACATAGAAGTTTAATTGAAGAATTACAGTAACAAGTAGTAATAATCAGTAAGAACCTGCTGCTCTTGATCTAGAAAGTACATTAGCTGAAGACAGTAGATACCTTTGCTGATTCTGTTGACATTGCAGTCCTTACTCTGGACGCACAAATTATAACTTACAGATGTTATGGTTTAAAGTTACTGACAAATAACTCTAGCATGTCGTCTCATCTGTGTTAGAAACAGAACCCAAATACATGGAATAAAGAAGCTTATGACTTTTAACTATATGTTTTTTCAGAGTATGCCAAGTCCTTTATGACTCTGGAGATGATTACCAGTAATTCTGTTTCTGCCAAAACATTAAATTCATGTTTTCTGATTCTGACAGGCAGTATTCACTTGGGTAGTCAATGGATGTGGATCATCAGAACTTATTCTGCAAAGAGCTGAACTGTTTGGAATATGAATCTTCCTGTAATTATTGGAAAAAATAGGTCTTCTCAGTCTTGAGTACTGAATATTTGATATCCCAATTATTCTTGAGATATCAAAATGACTGACCTAACAGTAGTTTGTTTGATGTACCTCACTGGAATGCACTCATGGAAACTGTGCCAGTGAAGCTAAACAACTGCTGTGCACTGGTTTGAACACTTTCAAAATCATTAAAAGGGAGTGGGAGAAAAATTCTTACAAAGCTACTTCTTGCATGATTATCGTAATCCTCAAGGAAATGCAAAATGCATTTGAAAGACAAGCATGGGAATGAAATTCAGAAATCTATTAGATCTTAAAACTCATGAACTCAGTGGTTTTATACCACATAATTTTCTTGTCCACTTCAGCTAATCCCACCACTCTAGTACCTTCCCCTTTAGAGGGAGAAAAAAAGGAAAAATAAAAAAAAAGTTATTAACAAATCTCACTCTCCTCTACTGGATTCTAACTCCTTTTCTTCTCAGCTAATCTCATAAACATACGTAATTTCAACTCAGCATGATGGTTTTCAGCTTTCCTGAATCGGTGAGCACTGCTGCCTTTATTTCAAGCTTGAACAATGGTTTTTGCTTCATAAGCTTGTAACTCATTTCCAGCATTGTCAGTAGATGTAACAACAGATGCTGATCCTTGTGTAAACCTTGCCTTGCGGGCTACAGTGCTGCTTGTAGTAATGCTAACATCAACATTTGATCTGATCACTTCATGTGGATAGCATTCATTTTACTGACAGGACATACTCTTTCTAGATGGGTTGGTCAGTTCATTGTTTTGTTCCTCAGAATAATGAGGGATGTGAAGGTTGACTAGAACTACTTTATGATAATCCAAGGGCTTTGACTTAGTAACACATAAGAACCTCCAATTATGCAAAACTGATGAAGGTTATTATTTCTCTCCGTTAGAAGTAAAGGGGTGGTACAGGAATCCTTGGAAATAAGAGGAAAAACTCTAACCTAGAAGTTCTTTAGATGCACTTTAAACCATGTTTATTTTAACATCCTTTGGGGCTACTCTAACCTATCAGACAGCTCTGAGTTTGTGTAAACATTGCACATTTAAGTATATTCTATTTAAAAGAAACACAGCATATAGGTGGTTTTCAGTACCTATGTTGGAGAATTTTTGGATTGTTTAAAACCTCTGGTAAGTTTAAGAATTAAGTTTTAACTTAACTTTGTTAAGTTGTACTTACCGGCAATGGGTTCAGTTTGGACCAGTGAGATTTGATATTTGATTTTCTTAAATACAGTGTTTAAAGTCTTATGTTAATGTTTTGGACCTTCAAATGTGAGTTCAGTATCTCACCTCATTGAGTGCATAAAAAAAAAAAGCCCCAGGGTTCTTTCTTATCATTCCTTAAGGTTACTGAAGGTGGCTGGTAGTTAATCACAGGATTATTCAGTTCGAAAGTGACACAGGATGTCACTTGTCCAACCTCCTGCCCAAAGCAGGGTCAGCTCTGAGCTGAGACCAGGCTGTTGAGAGATTTATCCTGTATGGTCCTGAGAGCCCCCAAGGATGGAAACTCCACAGCCTCTCTGGGCAACCTGTCCTACTACTTGACTGTCCTGCATGAAGTAGTTTTTCCTCATGTCCAGTCTGAACCTCTCTGGTTTCCGTTCATGTCTGTTGTCTCTCAACTTCTTCTGGCCATGCTCTACCATGAGGAGCTTGGCTTCATTCTCTTGATACCTTCCTTGTACCTGCAAGCAAGCTGCTGTTAGGACCTCTGAAGCCGTCGCTCCCCCAGGCTGTGAACCAGCCCAGCTCCCTCAGTATCTACTCACAGGGCAGGTGCTCCAGCCCCTGACCATCTTGGTGGCCCTCTGCTGAATTTGTGACACATTATCAAACTCTTTCATCTATTGGGGTGCAACAAAACTGAACGCAATCTTCCAGATACGGTCTAACAAGTGCTGAGCAGAGGGGATGATGCTCCCTTCCCGTGAGCTACTGGCCGTGTCCCCGTTGGTACGGCCCGGGAGGCCGCTGGCCGTCTCTGCCGCCGGGGCACTGCTGGCTCGTGCCCAGCTCGCCGCCCACCCGGCCCCTTTCGGCAGAGCCGCTCCCCAGGCAGGCAGGCCCCAGCTGGGGTGGCTGCCGGGGCTCGTCCTCCCCGGGGCAGGGATCTGCCTTCGGCCCTGCTGAACGTCGCTGGGGTCCGGGTGGTCCCCTCCCTCGGCCTGTCTGGGTCCATCTGGATGGTAGTCCCTGCCCTGCAAATTGGTGTCATCTGCAGACTTGGTCTAATCCACCTACTTTTGTCATTTTCTTGAAGGCTCCTGTCCTCCTCTCTGTTCCCCATTTGAACCTCAACTTCTACCTATTATGTACTTGAATCCATCTAGACTAATTCGCCAGCTCTTAGGGTTAATCCAGCCAGATCACAGTCTCCAGTGAAATCTTCAGTCACCACATTGGATGTTGGCTTCGATGTCATTCCCTGTGATTTATCTGGGTTTGTGCCATCTGCTTGCTTGCTGCCTAGCCTTCCCTGGAGTGTGGACTTTGAACAATACATTATCTTGACCAAAGCAACAGTCCTTTCACATTTTTGTTACTGAATTGAAAACAAGTTTGTCAAAGGGTTGCCACAGCAGAGTATCTACTGCTAACATGCAAGCGTTTGCATAGATGGAAAATAGTGCATGATGCTTTTCATCAAGCTTTTCAGCGATTCAAAATTTCTGACAGGAGTATTGATGTAATATTACACTGTTAATGGTAGTGGATACTGCTGTTGCATTCCTCTGTTACACAATTGCTAAATTTTGTAATTCTATTAAACAGTTACTAGACTTCACATGTCACACCTATTATGCTTTTCCATGGCTTTTGGCTTCCTCACATTGAATTTGTATTTCTAAGACTTTTATATTAAAAGTCACTTTTTATAAGTGGTATACAAATTTTAGATAGAGGTCAGTTAGTTGTTAGATAAGGCTAAACTGCATATTAGATGCCACTAATATAAGCCAAAAATATTTGAAATGACATGATTCTGCAGTCAGTCCTTGAATATAGTAGACTGCTACTTAAGTGTTTACTGTATCTAGGCATAGCCGCAAAGTTACACTAAATGTCAATATTACTTTTTTAAATACTCATTTGGTTCACCTTTCAGAAAATACTATTCTTGCTATGCTTACTTTTTAAAAACTTTTTGAAGCTTATGGGAGGGGCTACATCATAATGCTGATAAGAGTAAGTAAGTGGTATCTGTGCGGCAGCAGCTTTCTGTGAGGCTTTTTTTAAGCAGAAGATAGCTACTAATACTTCTATTAAAAGTATTTTTATTTTAAAAGATGGCCTTTTTTCTTTATCATAACCTGAGAAAATGGCTCTCAACTTTAGGCTTATAGATCAATTTAAAATCTTTTCATTATCAAGTACTTTATACATCAGTTCCTGAAACTTTTTTGCGTAAATGTGGGTTCAAGGTGAATGTTGATTTAGATTGTTTGTTTATTTTTAGTAGAAGAAAAAAATTCTCCTTTTAAGTAGTAGAAATGTTTGGTTTGAAGAAACTTCAAGGACAGCACTGTATGAGTGAGTGATGCTTCTCTAATGGCCTCCTTCTGGTTTAATTTTTTTTTGCCACTGGGGGGAGCAGAAGACTGCCACAGGCGTCAGGGAATGGAATAAGAGTATTTGTCTTCTATTTCAGAAGATTCAGGTCTTAGTGCTGAGCTGTGGGAAGAGTGTGGGTCCTTCATGTCTGGCACACGCTTGAAAATCTGTTTCACAGTGAATAAAATTCCTAGATAATCAGGTTTCATGATTGCTTTTTTCCAAAGGTTTACACTCTGAATTTGGACTGGATTAAACATGAAATGTGTTTTAGGAAAGGAAGGGAAGAAAATGGGCTTTACATTATTATTAGTGTGAAGAGTAGCTTGTGACTGGTGTTGGCTTAGAGTGCTAAATTTCTTCTCTGAAACGTTTTGTTGCAGCTATGCCTAACAGCAAGCTCCCTCTCAGCATGAGAGTGCAATGTAACTACGTCACTTGGATTGGGGTGCAGTTTGCTTTATTTAACAGAACATGTTGTAGCTGAGCAATGTATGTATTTTTTTTAAACTGATATGCACATGGCTGTTGCTTTAACAGACATTTGCTTTAATCCTGGTCTTCCAGAAGTAAATCTAAAAATACTGTTTCCTTCCTCTAAAACTACTGGAAAGGAGGTAACAATTTCATTTTCATTGTTTCTTTTCATTTTAAATGGATAGAATCAAAGGCTGTATACATGTAGAGGGAACTAAAAACATGTTACTCAAGAAAGGCTAGCAACTCTAAATGCTGACTGTCTATTCCCAAGCTTATTTAAGGTTCTCAGTCAGTGTTTATATGTCACTGTAATTGAGAAAAGTGTCTCACAGCGTGTTCAGGCCTTGCCATCCCTGCTAAGGGTGCTGGACTAGTAATGTTCGTGCTGCACGTAGGTTCTGCTACGTATCTTTAATCCATTTGATGTTTGGGGCATAACAAGACATTTTAGATCAAGACAAGATTGAGTTTTCCCTTTGGAAAAACTTGTTCTGTCTGTTTTGCCAAAGGCAAGCAGTCAAAATTCCTATTTTAAAATTCATTAATATTTTTGTTCACTTAAACTAAGCAGAACAAGCTTAAAGAAATGCTAGAGCAACACATCAGTGCTTTCAGTCATAGATTTACAGCAATTTCGTGGATATAGCAGAAATTGTAGAAGCCAGCCAGTAGATCCTGGAGCATGCTAGCAAGCTGGGTTTGGTTGCAGCCAGGAGTGGTGATGTCTTTTCTGTGGGGTCATTTTTTTTTTTTGTTCCACCTCTTCTTTCTTCTTTTGNGTTATGTGTTATTTTCTGACTTGTGTTTGAAATAGCTATAGATTCTTATTCCAGGAACACAACCTTTTTCTTTTTTTAAAAAAAGGTCAGCCTTTTGTTCTGAGAATCCTGTAATCTAGGCAATATTTTTCTACTTATTTTACACATACGTAATGAAAAAACAAGTGTTGCACTTCATGAAAACCTAAGATTTAAATAGAGCTTTGTCCATATTGCTATGAAAAACCAGATATTGGGAGCCTCTTGCTCAGCTGAACTTAACTGTCATTTTAAAATAAAAAGTACCTCTCTTGCATGTTTACACTTGTCTATTAGTATCTACACAATGCAATCCATGTCATCTGTTACTCATCCATTGTAACAGTCTGCTTCTTTAAGAAATTCCTTCAGTAAGCAGAGAAACCTTTCCTGTTCTGTGTTAGGTGGGCATCATTACCATCCCTACTTTTTATCAGCATGGATAACCCTGATGACTGGAAAAAGGCAAATATTACTGTTTTCAAAACAAAAGCAAGAAAGAGAATCCAGAGAACTAAACACAGATCAGCTTCGCCTCTTTCCCTGGGAATATTATGGAGCAAATGCTCATAGAAACTATTTCTAGGCTTGTTGAAGGACGGGAAGGTAATTGGAAACAGACAGCATGGATGTATCAAGGAAAAATCTTGCTTGACCAACCTGTCTGCTTTCTACAATGACTGCCTCTGCAAGTGAGGGGAAAAACAGTGGATGCCACTTACCCTTACCAAGGCTTTTGATGTAGTTTCATGTAGTAACCTTGTATCCAAGCAAGTGGGTATGGATTGGATGAATGGACTACAGGATGGGTGAAAAACTGGTTGCACTGTGGGGCTTAAGGAGTAGCAGTCAATGGTTATGAAGTTTTAGACGACTGGCTGTTTACAAGAGGTCTTTCTTGGAGTTGATACTGGGGCTGAAACTATTTTAACACTATTTTAACACTCATCAGCAAGTTGGATAGTGAGGCAGAATCAGAAGTTCCTGGTTAAGACCATCCTTGGGGGGAGAGATCGGTATGCCAAAGGGCAAGGTGGTCATTCACAGGGACCTCAGTAAACTGGAGTGAGCAGACTGGAACATGCTGAAGTTCAGCAAAGGCAAATGTGCAGGTGGAGGAACAGCATCCTGGAAAATGACCTGCAGGTCCTGGTCGACAGCAAGCTGAATGTTAGTGTTACGCTGTAATGGTGATGAAGGCTAACCACATATGGAGTTGCCTTAGCGAGAGTGGTTATTATTCTCCTCAATTCATCACTTTTGAGGCTATCTCTGGAATAATGTGTCCAGTTTTGGTCACATCCGTGTGAGCCAGAGAGAGAGACAGACAAACATGAGCGAGTTGAGCACTAGCATGGTTACAGGGCCAGGACATATGATGTACAGGAAGAGGCTGAAGTAGATTCGAGTGTTTAGCTTGAAGAAAAGGTGGCAAAAGCAGGGACAAAATAGCAGTCTTTTATTACCTACATGAGCTTTATAGAGGAGACAGACTCACTTCAGAAGCATACAAAGAAAGGGCAGGAAGCAATGGTCATAAATTGCAAGAATGTACATTCAACAGGTTAAAATAAAAATAAATAATATTAGTAAAAACAAAGAAACAAACAAAAAAACCCACAAAGCTGTTGAGCACAGAGAGCACAGAGAGGCTACGAAATCACTATTCTTGAAGATTTTTGCAACTCAGCTGGACGGGCATTTGCAACCTGATCTGGTATTGAATATATCTCTGAGCGTGAGGTTGAACTTGATGACCACCAGGGGTCTTGTCCAACTTACGTTTTTGCGTGAGCCTCATTTTATGGAAAATCTTTTTAACTTAAGGTTTTTATGTAGCACAGCACTTATCCTGAGGCTGTCCATAAGACAGTCTGTTGCATTCATCAGAAGCACATTCCCTAATCCTGATGTCTAAAGATCTCAATATTAACATGAACGTAAAACCCTAAATTCTGTGGAAAATATAGGTAAGGTTGCCATCTGGTCATGTGTACATATGTGCCCAGAGCAATTTTATTTTCCCCTGCTCCTTTGCCCTGGTTATGTTGTTTTGTCTTCATATTGGCTTGACTGAAAAACAAAATAATTTTTCTTCTTACTTGAAAATAGCAAATTAGGTTTACTGGAACAGTCCTTAACTCTCCAGGATAGTATGCTCAGCAGTGACAAATTGTGACCAGTTGTCCTACTCTGATTTAGATTTTCAGGATTTATCTCAGCTATCTTACATTTTTATGATATTAAACAATTTTTTTAAAGTTATAATGCTTCAGCAGTGGGTGCTATCTCAGTTTGCAGGCCATCCAGAAGTGGGGAGTTAGCTTTTTGCTATGAAGTAACTATTTTCATTTTTTACTGAGATCTAAAACTGGAAAATAGCAGGAAGTTGGTGTAATTTAATACTAAGTTTTTCTCGCCTTCAAAATTAGCCCCCTGATGGTAAGCTACCATGTCTCAACCTGATAGTTCTCTCTTCCAGCTGCCTTGGTCCTGCTTGTTTTTGTTTTCAAACATCATGTGCTAATGCTTTATCAAATCTTAACTCTGAAATCAGGGCTGGAGGCTATCAATGAAACTTAGATTCTTCTGGAAATAGCACAGCTCTTACAGAGAGAGGCATTAATGCCATGGAACTAACAGGAGATTATTTACTTCTGTAAAGCTTATCGTATGCTAACAAAAAAGGAGGAAAAGATTGCCAGCTTAATTTCAAGCAGTGGATCAATTTTGTACATGAAACATGCAAGCAAACGAGAAAGGGAAGCATAGTCTGTGGTATTGACTAGTTAATACATGACTGGTAAAATTCTTCAATTTTCCAACTGATTTCTGGGTTGCTAATTTCTTACTACTTCTCATATTCCATACCTTTCTAGAAACTCCTCTGCTTAGGTTTTGCGCTCCAGACTTTTGCCATTCTAAGTGTGACAGGTGAAATTGCTTCAAAATAGGTCACTTGCCTTAAGGGTTAGCACTTGTGGATTTTGAAGCCAACATCTTTCTGACACAGAAAAGCTATATGATCTCATCCATTAACAAGACCAGCCTCATTTTAAAACTCCTTATTTCCAGTTTACGTATCTCAGACAACTTTTATCTGTTTGTTCTAGCCGCAAGTGTTATTTACCTTTCCTAGTGTTTTATCTATACAGCTTAGAATCATCTTTATGTATTGTAGTCCTGTCCTACTTCACACTGCTTGGCCAAGTGAGGCTTACTTCTGTAATCTTCTCTCTTAGAGTGAGTGGTCATATTGGTAAACTTTTATTTTTGTCCTAGTTTAAAGTAATAGGTGTAATTAATTGACATAGGTACCTTACTTAATCATATTCTGATTCTGCTGTCTTTCAACCTTTCTCAAGTTATGGACCTATTAGAAAAGGGACAAAAAAAGGCAGTGGAAAGTGCAGACTTATCTGTGTTTTACCACAGAAGTAGCCACAGGACACAGAGGTAGAGATCTCAGGTTGGAACCATCTGCATGTATACAGGATACCATTCACATTCTTGTCTGTTTTTTAACAGATGTCTTGTTAGTTAGGGGTATCACCTTACATTTGTACTCCGGAATTTTGTTCCACCATCTTGCTCCTTCTTCTTGGTTATCCATTTCTTTCTGCGTGAAACTCCTCTCTTTCTCATATTTTATCAAATATAGCTCATATGTCTGATGATGCCCCTTGGCTTTGTCACTAGCAAACTTCGTGACATATGCCTTTCTTTTTACTTACTAATGAAAACACTAATTTTAAGTTAGTCCTCTGAACAGGATTGAATTCTGGCAGTAGTCTTCTGTGCGTCAGTTGGTTCCTGGTTTTGCACTTGGGTGCTTCTCTTTAACCGTTTTCTTCTCTGCTCCAATGGCAACCTGCTCCCATGCATTTATTTCTGTTGGTTCATTCTGCCTCCCAGCTCCCGTGGTTGATATTGTTCACATTGAAAACTGAGGAAGAATGTTACTTAGGCTTTGATCCCCATCTCAGCTAACTCCCATTTTAACCCCTTTCTGACTGCATACCAGTTTTGAGGTTTTTCTCCCAGTCCTTATTTTTTCTATCAGAAGAGTGTTTTTAGTGTATAACTTGGGTTGCCGTTTCTTTACTTGGAAGGCCTCTGTGTTCTTTCTGGTTTGTCCTTTTATCCTTTCCTTAGAATTTCTCATCTTACTCATGCTGGATTGTTTTTGAAAAGTAGTGATGTATCTTGTGAATTTAGGAACTTCTGTTGCAAGATTCTTCTCTTTATAGGTCACAGACAATTTCACTAATTATAACATCAAAAAATGCAGGCCTCTTCCGTACTGAAAGGCTTGCACTGCCCTCAGTCTAGTTGACGGAAGGCAGTACTTTCCCCACACAGTGCCTCCGTTGATTACTAACCAGCTCTAAATTAGCATACTGTTGGTTCAGGACTGTTGAAAATCTGTGGGCTGTCATATTTAAAGATGTGTGACGTTGATTTGAAAATATTCATGAAGATAAACTTTGATGTTTATGATTTTAGTATGAAAAATCTCTGTCTGTACTCTAGTCTAAATTTTGTGATTTGGAGAAGACCCCAGCCATCCCTGCAACTGCAAGACTAGATTTTACTTCTGCAAAAGTGAATTTTATGTACCACATAATTTATTCATGCTGTTCATCTCCTTTTTGCTTTATACTTTTGAAGTAGAATGTTAGTCCATGGTTTTTCTTTCCTGTATAGAAATTTCCTTCAGTACTTCTGTTATGATCATTCCTTTCCTTTCTGTGGTGCTCTTCACAGTGTGTATAGCTTCACATCCTGCATTAGTAGTTTGGATGCATCCATTTCAGTATCAAAGTTGCTGATCTTAGCACACAGGGATTACATCTTAGCTGATTATTACTTTTTCTTTTAGTCCAGTTTCCTAGCCTTTTGTTTCCCAGTGGAATTAGGCAAGTGCTTTCTGAGGATCTTAGGTTAGAGTCCATTGTGCTTCCAAGTACCCCCTGTGACTGGGAGAAGGCATGCAGGATGAGAGAAAGAATAGTGGGGCAAATGTTGGGGCAGAAGGAGGTGAGAAAGGTGACCTGGCTGAGGGCCACCATGTGGGCTCGAGAACTTCTCGGCTGGATTAGCTGGGGACTTGCAGAGATGCTCAGTGCTGTGGTGGTCTGTCCTAGTCTTTGCTCTTCCCCTCCAGCTCAGGGAATGTTTTATAAATATTGCTGCAACAAATAAAAACTTTGCAGGTTGAAGGTAAATTAGGAGAGCTATCTAGTTAACATAGCTAGCATCTGTTCTTTTCACTTTTTCTGACTGTAAAGTTTTGTCTAACCCCTTGTTACACTCTTAAAAACTTCAGTATTAGCTCCTGTTGAAACTTAATCCTGTTGTTAAATGTTTTGTCTTCCATCATTTAGAGGTAGAGATTTTATTGGTAGAAGAGAGTCAATAATTTGGAGCTGCAGTAACATTTCGGAAGTATGTGACATCACTCTGGTATCAGCTTTCTCAGAGGCTAGCAATCCTGACAGCTAAGTTGTTTTTTCTCTGGGTCAGGGTTGTGCAGTACTCATTGGGGAGCAGCTTCCCAGAGAAAAGGGTTGTACCTCACATCCTTCTGTGTTTTTTGTTGTTTGTACGTCAAGCTTTCGGTAAAGAATGAATTTCCCTGGAGACTGGTGAGTAGTTCTTTTACATTTTAACAACTGTTTTTCTTTAGAGTAAAGCATTTCCTCCTGCTTTGGAAAAAACACTTCTTTTTTTCCTTTTTTTGTAAATCCAGCATTCAATAATTCACAATATATGCAAAGTAGCATACATCTTTTATAGCATTCAAGTTAAGATTTAAAATAGAAACTCAATTTTACGTAGAAATTAAGTGTTTACTGATTTTTTACTTACTCTTAACTGTGCATAACTTCCAAGGTTTTTATTCAGGCATGCCTGTCTAGTAGATCTACTTGTCTAAGAGACTGAATATAGCAGGAATTTGAGCTTTTTTTAATTAGCTTGCAACACTGAATAGGAAGTGATCTCCAAATAGACACTAGAAAGTTACTTTCTTTTAACATACAGCTCATATGGCAATGTTAATAGATGACCATCTTTCAAATGTTATTTTGGGGGTTGTATATGTGTGTAGGGGGAGACCACATGGAAAACCAGATACATTTCCAGTCAGTGTATGTATCTGTGTGTATATCATCTGCCAAGCTGTATGTTTATTTCTATATGACTATCGTATTGAGTTGAAAAATCTGTCAGCATAAAAATTATTTAGAAAGAAAAAACCCAACCCACAACACTGTATCTGATTGTAGTTTAAGTTTTCCATAACTGAAATATACTTCAGTTTCCACTTCATGGTAACTGTTTTCTTATTGCAGAAGAAATGTAAAATGCATGCTGCCTTTTCTCCTCCCTAGCACTTAAAGGTCTAATTGTAAAGTGCTGCAATAGTATGACATTTGAAAATCTTGGCAGGTTCCAATTTTCAAAGGGCTTTTATTTTAATATGCTGATTATCTTCCATATTATAGCTAGAAAATTACAGCACACCTATCCACATAAGGTATTTTGCAAGGGAAGCCCAGGGTTTTGCTGTGTCACTTTGGATTTGGTTTCTTTTGGTGTCTTCTTTAAGGCTGACAAGTCTTGATGGATGAATACATGCAAAAATATCTTATTCATCTGTTTGAAGATTCTGGGGAGTAGAGAAACTCATCTTGGTAAAAGTCAGATATTGATTTCCAGCAGGAAATAATTTTCAGGCTGAATTTAGATGATCTGAATCAGAGGTGTAGGTAGCTACGTGGCTGTAATATGTTAGCTTTCAGAAGCCTGTGCTTAGGATAATTTCATTAATGCGTCAACTGACAATCTTTATGATACAGTAGAGTGGTGATGATATATTGCAGATAAGGAATTGATATAATATCTATGATTTATGTGATTTGGCAAATTACTATTAGCATAAAAGCTCCTTTGTAGCTCTGACTCTTCATGTAGGTGGTTGGCTTCCAACCCAGAACCAAAAGCAATGAGCTGTGGGAAATGCTTTTTAAATTATATTGTCATGAATAGAACTATTTTCTATGTCATTATAGTTTCCAAATAAATTTTAATGTTGAATTTATCTGAATTTTAATGTTTTGTTTTAGTGAGATATTTATCATATTTATTTGGGTTTGGTTGTTTTGGTTTTGGTTTTGGTTTTTAAAGATTGAGAAGTTAAATTTTATTACCAGTTTTATCACTGGGTTTTTTTAGTGTACTTTGGGCTTAGCTGGAATAGGTTTTTATAGGCAGTTATATCAGACTGTCTTCAAAGATGTTTAAAGTGTGTTGTGCTTTTTGATATATGTAAACCCTATTGAATGTACTATTAAATGGGAAAGAATAAAGACGTTATACACAAAAATGAGGTGCTGGTAGCATTTTAGGTTAGGGGTCATATAAGTTAAATGACACAAATAGCTGTTCTGTTGACTGGAATTTAGGATTGTGCGTAAACTGTTAATTTGCTCTTTTCTTTACCGAAAGAAAACATGTAGCTATACTTTTAAATTCATCGGGATAACTTAAATCCCTTCCAGGAAAATAAAAAAGGGACTGGAATGAGAGAGGCCTTTCTTAAATATAGGTCTAAAGATACTTATTACATAGGTTAGCCTTATTACATAATTGATAATATGAAACTTCTGGTTCTGTTGGTTAACTGAGTTGAGTTAGCATGGTGATGGCTGGAATTTTCCAGTTACTTTTTCCTACCTATAGGAGTAACAGTCTTGCTCGTAAGTTTCCCATTCTCTTACAGGATTAGGGTTTTTTTTAAAAGGAGATAATGATACAGTTTAAATATGAGCAAGTGTTTTTTTAAAGCTTAAAGTATATCTTGATTGAAATGTGTGGCTACCTAATGGAAGCTAAATGAGGAATGTACTGGTGTACTTTAAAGGTATACGTTACCAAGCCAAGTGACTGAAAGAGACTTCTGGCTTTGCTTCTAAATGGAGCCAGTTGTATCAGTCTGCCGGGGCGGGGGGGGGGGATTAAATATATTTCTTCTTGTGTTGAAACTCCAATTTTATCTAAAAAATAATAGTCCCTAAAGTAACACAAACTGTGAACATTCAGTGTGATCTGTATTTTCCCTTATCTGGCTTCATAAAAAGAGTGAAAGCTATCATTCTGCCAGAAGCTTTCACAAGCTTGAAGAGTTGTGTTTATTTTGGGGGTGGAGAGAGGAAGGGGCAAATTTCTGATTTCACCTGAGCAGTGAAATAGTTCAGAGCAATGATCATTGAATAAATTCTTTACCTCAAAATACCTTCTGCGTAATGAGGAAAAGTATGAACAACGCTCATGGCAAGGCAATACCACTTGTTCACACTTGCTTTTGGTGAAGCTGATGAATTTATCGCTTGGCCTTAACATTTTATTTGATTTGCCTCACACATTGATCTGTTTACGTCTTCTAGAATGTTCTTTTTTTACAAAATACTGAAAACGCTTATTTTGCGAAGACCATGTTTGCTTCTATAAAATACATACTATGGGCTCAAGCTTTTAGCTTAGCATTAAATCATTAAAAACTTAGTTACGTAGCAATGCCAATCATTTTTAGGGTTGGAACTATCCAAGTAAAAGAGAAAATAAAATTTATCTGAAGTTGATCTACTAATATGTATTTTGGCTTCTGCATTTTCTGCTCCTTTAAAATGCATAAAGTAGGTTGAATCGTTGATTTGGATGTTTTTGCCTCAGTTATCTCCAGAGAAAGGGTGTGAAGAGGGAGGAGATGATGGCAAGCTTTTTTGCTGACTTGTCATTGGCAGAGCTTTTTCAGACTCCCTGCCCGAGGCAGCCAAGGAACAGGAGCAAATTGAGTGTTAGCACACCCTGCAGTCAGCGGACATCTGGAAACTTCCCAGTCTAAGGCAATAATACGGCCAAACTCCCTACATCCATACTCCGTGGAAGAGTTGTTCAAATGGCAGTTGGTTTTGTGCCCATTTTTTGTGTGGAATGAGAAATTGCTGGTGAATAGTCTTGTCTCCCCCCCNATGAGACTCAAATGTGCTGGAAGGAGAAGTCATAATATTCACAAATAGCAGTTAATTCTACCCAGTGAAGACCTGGGTTATGGAGTTGGTGTCTTTAAAGTTGGTGTTGCTTTGTGATCTCTCAATTCTTAGTGAACGGTCAGTCCTAAACATGATACAGAAAGATTTTTTTCAAAGGCTGTGTCTTCAAATGACTTTTTTGTTGTATTGTCCACTATTAAGGAGTAACATTATTATACATATAGCTTTAGACAGTAGCCTGTTTTAGAGTTTTCATTACTATGCTGATCAGAGCAGACATACACTATAGAAGTCTGATAAGGAGTTAGAGCTGGTCTGTGATTTCTGTTCAGTGTTCTACACTGTGCCTGAATCTTTAGTGGACACCAGGAACCTGGCTTTAAAGCAAACAAATATACAAGTAAACAATGCTCTTTTCTGCCAGGAAGGACCATGGGTCTTTTTAGTGCAACAACTAGGGTTTTGGTTATTGGGGTTTTTGGTGTTTTGTTTTGTTTTGTTTTCTTTGTAACAGTGACACAGTATTGTGCTAGTATAAACCTGCTGGCCATTAACCATATTTCAAAACCCCTACACTTTGTAGCTAGGAGAGGGGATACACCCATATAGAGGCTGGATACCCATAAAGAGTGCTCGGAAATTGTGGATACCAGAAGAAAACCATTCTGAAACAATTTAATTTCAGAAGGTACACAACATGTAGGGCTGGAGATCTGTAAAAATTCTGCATAGCATAGTTATTTTATAGATATGGAATATCTATAAAATTGCTGATTCTGGAAATGTTCTATAAGATGATACTGTAAAAACATCTTTTTTTTTTTTAAAAAAATACGCTGTTTTATAGTCTTGAAATGTAGCCTAAAATCTGCTTTTCTGGTAGAATGTGTAATCCAGAAAAAAAAAAAAAAGAAGGAAGGAGTTTTCACTTCTGGGTTTCGTATGAAAATTCACTGCCTTGCAAATCTCTTCCTTATGTTCATGTTTTCTAGTGGTTGGTAAAAGGAGAAATGAGTATTATTCCATATGGTAAACTGCAGTTAATTTATCATCATGGATATGATTTTACTAGTCCTTTAAAATTCTTTCTAAAGCCAGATTCAACATAAAACCTTAAACAAAATTCCTGAAGAAGTTGATAGAAGATAGTGTTCCCACCCAATACAAAGAGTGGTATTGGATTTTCTTTGTCATTTAAAAATTCCATTGAAATTACTTTGACGTGAGTGTGATGTCTGCCATCCAGGTGTCCCTTTGTCCCTGACCTCTTGCTCTGACACAAATGAAACAAGCTGATTTGTCATTTTTACCTTTCTTTATAAAATGAATCTTCACCAGGATTTTTTTCATTACCATATAGTTTCATTCTTAGAAATGTCTAGTACAGATGAACTGCTCTGACGTTAAAACCGTCACTTTTGCCAGCTTTAGGCTGAGGATGTAGTTACACCAGTGCAACAGTCAGCTGTTGTCAAAAAGGCGGGTGTCATCTCCCCTCGCTGCGCCCTGTGCTGTGAGTGTGCAGGAAGGTTAGTGCCACAAACTGGATCACTGCATGACTGCTTGGGTACTAGTGCCAGCACCAGAGCCAAGCGTGGAGGGGGCATGTCATTATAGAGCAGCTAGCCATTTCTCAAAGCAGTTCTAAGCATGTAGCCCCAAGACCTGGCTTTAAGCAGAAGATGTGGACCTGCACAGATGACAGCTGTCTCAGTTGTTCGGGTGGGCTGGACATACGCAATTCCAATGCAGCAGCCATGTACGCGCCTGCCTTACTGTGGTGCCGAAGCCTGTGCTGCTTCTATCCCAGCTGCAGGTTGTGGGCTGTATTTTCTAAGCAACATCAAAATACTTCAGTGTTACAGCTGCCCCTGTGTTTTATTGATCTCAGTGGCCTGTGGCTGCTGTGTGAGTGTGTGTGCTTCCCATCAGAAAATTCTAGCTGTTGGGATTAAAACTCAAGAAGTCATCACCAATGCTGTTAGCTCTTTATTACTCAATATGTGAGAGAGCAGCCTACCAGCGTTGGCCAAAGACGGCTTGAGTGTAGACTTTGAATGGCATGCCGCAATTCCAGCAGCCTGGAGTCTCACAACAGCTTGAAAAAACCACCTGTGAAAGAAAACAGTCCCCAGTGAATGAATTTATGAATTTATGAATTTAATGTGAGAAAATGCTGGCAAGGTCATCAGAAGCATCATGTCTATTCAACAGGAGGTATTGTCCTTTGGGTTTTTTCTACTGCTGCAGTTGACCTATGACTGTAATTGGAGGAGACAACTCGATGTGCTGTTTTCTGAAGGTGTAAGTGTTGCTGGGTCTGCAATAGTTTTTAATAAAAACTGTTATTGTATTGTGGGATAAAGATACAGTTGTGAGGGTCAGGATGTAAAACTAAGACTAAATTACAGTACTTTTTTTTGCTGTGTATATTTCCTGCATAGCCATCAATTTTGCTGGCAGTTCATTTTGTAAATAAACTGTAGCTGTTCCTTTGCATTTATGAAAGAAATGGATAATGCAAAATAATCTGTGTAGGTGTTGAAACTGAAGATGTGAAAATACAAGGGGAGGCAGCCAAGAAATACTTTTGTCAAATGGAAATTTCCAAACTTCTAGAGCCAATGGTTTGATTATACGAGACCAACAGGCATCAAAGTGATTGGCAATCTGCATATAAACACTGGGTGGTAAATGTAAACTCTTGATCAGACGGGGTGCTAAAATTTCATCTGGTAAATTGAATAATGGTATAGCCTACTACCTAAATGACCTTGTTCTTATGGTACTTATTTTAGCCCATTCACCTTTTAAAATGCCTGACTGTATTTGTGTTTACCCATCATACAGATTTTTTTCTTTATTTAAAAAGGCCAAATTGCTTTAATCTACAGAGAAAGTGTATTGTAGTTACTCTTCACCTGTTCCACTTCCTTAACTAATAATGAGTAATAGTGTTGCTGAAGTTGTCATAAATTGTCACTACTACTTCAGCGGTCTGTCTAAATTGTGGTGTTCATTTATTTTATGAGAAACTTAGCACTGGAATGGGAAAAAGTAGCTAAAACACTATGTAAAGGAAATAGTACTTAATCTTGTGTTCAGGTTGACTTGCTTTTTTTGCTATCTGTAGGTAGGCTGGTTCTAAAATCAATGGATTTTATCATCATTTTTACTGTGAATAATCTTTATATGTAAGCATCATTTTAACTGCTTTTTCTTTCTTAGTATTCTTTTTCTAAGGTGGCCTTTTTTAGACTATTTGGGGGAAGGAGTTTGAATGATGTAAATGATTCTGCACAGCTACAAATCTTAAGTATCAGATGACTACATTTGATAACACTACCATAATGTTATTAACTTCTGTGTGCATTCTGAACTAACAGAAAGATACTCCAGTATCTGGGGCTCCTGCCAGTTGTGGTGCTGCATATAATAACAGATAAAGAGAGAGCAAACCAAAACTGTATTTGAAAAGGTGTTTTTTTGTTTGTTTGTGGTGTGTTTTTTTTTTTTTTTTAATATGAATCAGACTAATCACCTGTTACCTAACCTTGGAAATTTTCTTTTAGACCAGTGCCTCTAAATGCTCCACTCTTCTATTTTGTGTCTGGTAACAGAGGGAGGGCGTCAACCTCCGGTTCCCAGCATAATTTGTCTCTGCCTGTTTCCGTGGCATACTTCTCAGCCCTTTTCTTGTTGCATAAAACTGTGGGCTTCCATTGCTTTTTGATCATACACATCAAAGCAAGGAATTAATGCTGTAGACTAGTAGGATTAAATAGCATGGTAGATAGAATCAACGCTGTAAAGGGCTGGTTTTGCTCATTGCTGACAAGTATTCTTAGCACCAATAACTGGGCATAGACAGTCACTTAACTCTGACAATCCGAGTTAAACTCGCCATAGGAGCATAAGAGCCATCGCCATATATCAGAGGTGGGTCCATCTGGCCTGGCATTCTCTCCCTGGTAAGGACTTGTGTGGTTGTTTAAGACAAAGGTGTGAGAGGAATTAACACCACGTCAAAGTGTGATACTCTTCAGTATTTTTTTGTGGACAGTATTTTATAATGGTGTTTTTTCTGATAAGCAGTATTTGCTGAAGTGTTGAGGCCTGCCTAACTTTTAGAAATACTTGAAGCTAGCAAGATGAATAGTAGGGAATGATGAATTTAAAACCAGTGAAAAGAGAGAAAATGTGGCCTCTTTGCAGTTAGATCAGTACTCAAGGTTTCCCTACAAGCTGATTTGATGTCCACACCTCTAGATTAAAATCTGTTATATCTCCGCCAGGATCCTTAATCTGAAATATGAGCAAATGAACATTAAGTGCAAACATGAACATTGAGTGTGGACGTTTCAAGAAAACAATATAGTGTTTTTTAAAGGATATGAGTGTGCAGAGAAAATCCTGAGATAATTTCTTATCTACTTGTGACTTCAAACAAATCCCTAACATTTCAGTTTTTTGGAGCCTTCTAAAACAACTTGCTGCTGTTCTTTTAAGGCAACTATATTATTATTTTTCTGAAATGATTAGCTCTTGAAGCTGAACCTGAATGGACTGAAAGAAACAAGAGAGCTGAGCAAGGCTGAGCTGTGCCCTCAGACCTTGGAGATGACAGCTGACACGTTCAGCGTTCCAGTTCAGTACAATGCTTTATACCCTGTGTGTCTCTGTACTTGAACTTTACGTCATAAACAATGAATACTTTTAATAGAGTTTGTACTCTTTTGTCTGAGACGAATGCAAGTCCACACATGGTGTAAGCTTCAATTAATTATCCTCTGGGGTCTGGTGCACATATTTGCATATGCTCTATCAGTGGACCACCAAGATTATTCAGTTAAATCCTTACAATGGCTTTAAGAAGGCAGGTAATTAAAGCATTAGTGATGACTGTTCATTTATAAAATAATTATTTTTATAAATTTTGGTGTCTACCCTTATTTCTTGCAAAACAAGATCTGTTGTGAGGGAAAACCTGAAACACAGGATGTGTCTGAATTGGTACCACAGTTAAAACTGATAAGCAAGTGGATGCACCAACATTTCAGCTGCTTTCTTCTGTCAAATTGTTAAAAGAAATATTTCTAAGCATTTCCTAGATGATAATGTATTTACTTTGCAGAAGCTTGCTGGACCATTTTTCTCTCTCAGCAGACTGAGGAAGTGTCTAGTTATGACCTAGTATATTCTGATAGAAGTGCTTGATAAGTATGACTTTCTTTTAAAAGTTCTACTGGGTTATTAACAGAAGTCTGTTGTTATTTAATAAAATTGGCAGTTTACTAGAGATGTGACTGTGGCAGTATGCCAACTCCTAAGGCATTGGGAAAGTGATCAAGAAATCATGGTAGTCATATAGCTGTCTGAAGACAGTGTTATGTTGTTACACTTCTGTGTAACCTTGGCTAAGATAAAGGGGTTTGCTTCATAGACAGCTAATACTGTGATATGTGTATCTTAAAAAACAAACAAACAAAAAAAATCCCAAACCAGAGTAATCATAAATAATAGCAGATGGGATAAAGGAAAGATATCCCTAGAAATCCGGCTGAAGGTAGGAAACTTTTAAGAGAAATAAGGTATTTAACTACTTTTCTTAATGCATATCAGCTTTTGATCCTGATGTGCTTAGCTAGATTTGCAAAGCAAGACAGTGTGATTTCACCAAATGTCTCTTGAAAGTCAGCTGTTGAATTTGAGGTAGTAAGTTACTGAAATTACTTTATTAATATATTTTTTATATATCTTGCATTTGTAACTCAGTAAAATTAAGTAGTTTTACTTCTTTACAGTTCTACAGCAGGAGTTTAATTGAACAATTGACTTGTGCTGTAACTCCTGCAATTATTCTTTAAAGGCTGTCACTGCTGTAAGTAGTTTGAGACTAAAGTAAACACGATTGAGTCATATGATACAAGAGTAAAAAAAATACTAAGCAAGTCATATCTTTTAACAAACCTGCAAGCAGTCCTGAATGAAGATAATTGAGAGCTGAGATGTAAGGAGGCCAACAATGGAAGCAAAGTGGAATGTGAGTTTTGCGAGAATGGAAATCCACAAAATTGGGGTTATTTCAGTAATAGGTAATTGTATGCTGTTATTGAAGAGTGGGAAGTAGGGAGAGGAAGAAGTCATGACAGTGAAAGCATTGAAATCATTGCACAAAAGGAGTGGAAAGTTGGGGAAGGAACTACATGCACAGTTAATCATTTCATGGTCCTCTGGTTTGTTAACTGGGAGAGACGGAGAGGCAGGGACAAGGCTTTTAAGTGCCAAATATTGAAAATGGAAGAGTCATGCAGTAGATGATGAACATATTTGTAGTGTGCTCTTTTGTCTACACCTTGGGGGGAGGACGACACACCACCAAAACACCACCCAAGCCCCACACAATATGGTGAAAACTGGGATGAAAAGAAATTTGATCCATAATGTATGCGGGGCAAAACAGTTCATTAGTAAGAGAACTATAATAGGGGGCAACTATAGCAATTTACTAAATACCTAAATCTTGTGAAGAGGAATTGCTGGCTGTTCTGAAACAATTGTTCTGTATCAGAGAATGCTCCAAACTGGTTGAAAAAACTGAGGTGAGTAAGTGCTTGTAGGATTTATTGTTCATGTTAGCAAATGCACAACTCTTCCTGAATTAAACACAAAATTTTCTTTTTTTTTTTTTTTCTGCATCCTCTGATTACTGAATCCATTGAGATCCCTTTTGAACTTAAAGTGGAGAAGGGGCTGGACTGAGTGACAGGACAGTCAAGGTTGTCAGTGCTTGAGAGGTGCAGAGAAATGAGAGTGAAGCCTCTTCAAGCTGAATGGAAATTAAGACATTGCAGCACAGCTTTGACTTTTTTTCAGGGTATACTAATTGGAGACACCTTGAGCTCTTATAACCATGTGAGCTTACAGAGAAGCCTGACCCAAGTCAGACTTCAGCTGGAAATACTTATGACAGCAAGATTGGGTTTTTTGCATGGGCCATATATTAAAATACATTAATATATATACACATATATAGGGATTAAGCTGCTTAATTTGTCTGCATTCACTTTTCTTATAGTTATGTTTAGCAATTCTTTTTAAAAAAAATAACTGAAAAACATGTAAAAATTGGTAAAAGGAACTGTTATTAGAGCAGATTTCTTTTGCAAAATGTCTCAATATTTCATACAGTGAAATGGAAGCATAAGTCAAAATTGCCTTTTGAGTTCACGCTTCTGTTTCTAACACTTGCTCAGGAGCACATTTCACTTATGCTTCTAACGCTGTAATAAATCACAAAGGCCAAAGCTTGCAGAACTGAGCTTAGTGATATGTGTTGGAGATAATTTTCTGTCTAGTGAGCTTTGAAAACATTGCAAGTTGGTATGCAGCTATCAAAGCATTTGCCAGAAGTTATTACTGAAATTGATGCTTAGAGTTGTGGAGGGTGACTAAGACAACTGAATTCTCTCTGATTTACTTGGCGTGATGAATTGCTCCAGGTAGTGTGGTACAATTGTGCTCATACAGTTGCACAGCCTAAATTCAAGTCAGATTTGTTTCTGGTTCTGAAAACCTTTATTATCATATGTGTAAAAATATCAGTTAATAGTTCCTAATTAACTCATCTTAATGAAATGCAGCAATTTATTAGTCTGCTAACCTGAGTGGTCTAGCTTCAGCAGCAAAGAAAGCTTATTCTTTGTATCAGAACAGCTGTTGACTGTGGCTTTTTGCTGCCCTCTCCACAAGTTAGCTTTTACTTCTTCCGTCCTCTCTACCTCTTCAGGAGAGGCTGCAGTGTTCCTCCTGCATCAGGGAAGCGAGCTTTTGCGCAGCATTAGCTGATCAGACATCTGCTGTCAGTCTTCCACAGGAAGAGGCAGTAGCAGCCAGATTGGAGGATCCAGTGCTGCTTCTGGTCCACCAGCCTTCTGCTGAACCGTGCTACGCCAAATCCCATTTTTCTTTAGAAAACAGATTGTGCGTTTTCACTGCAGAATTGTTATGTTACTCTAGTTCTTGGAGGCTTTCCAGATAGTTAACCATTAAAGGATGCTTGGACTTCAGATATCAAATCTTAGGCTTACAGATAGTTCTGCCTTCTAACACCCACCTCACTATTTTCTCAAACTTGTCTCAAAGAGGAAACAATGTATTAGTAATTTTTACTGCAGACTAATCCTTACAGAACTGAAAATTTTCTTCATCTGCAGTGCTATTATCAAGGTACTATATTAGACACTGTGCCCAGGGCTTAAAATGTATGTAGAGAAATGTTACATAAATTGATGACACATGGCAAGTACATCTCACAAATTGCCACACTTCTATTTAAAGGTGTGTGGCTTTTGTGGCCTTTACCAAGTCTCAGTATCTTACAAATTCCCAGTTATGTTATCTACAGAGTGAAAGACACCCTCCCACAAAGTTTTGTGAAAACTGGAAACAATAACCTTTCTTTTCCTGAAAATGCAGTGCTTGATTAGAAAGAACAGTAACTTATTAAAACCTTCTCAATCTGTAATAAAGTATATGCTATTTTAGAAAGTATTTAGTCCTAGCATTTTGAAAGAGTTTTTAATATTTGCACTGAATTATATAAACTTAGTTTTACATTGGAAGTATGTCATGAACATGTGTTAATTGTATCTGCCTAAGTGAGAAAAGGCTTTGTTTTTACAAAAATATTTTCACTGGACTATAAATCTGGTTTTAGAATGGTCCCACTGAAAGAAAGTTTACAATTTCAGGGCAGTAGAGCTTAATCTTTTGAAAAACAAATATCAATAATAAATTAAAAGCTGGAGTACAGTCAGTTGTATAGAAATGTCCAGGTGCTTTTTCATTACAGCAGCAGCAAGGATACCAAAACTCCCATAACTGTAACTAAGAAGGGCTTAAAAGGGAAGTCTCATAATTGACATATTGCCTGAAAAAATAAACTCAGAATAGACCAAAAAAATGGTAGCAGCAGCAGCTATAGTTTAGGTTTTGCATTGTCTGCCAAGAAAATTAGTAGAATTTTGTATGCACCTTCCCAAGCGTGTGCACACACAAAGGATTATAAACATTTTGCTCTTAGCAGCACATGTGATGTTATACAGGTCTGTCAGCACTTTGCTTTAAAACTTGCTGTCTCTTTATACCCTCTTTGTTCAGACTCCCTGATGTTAAGTTACCATACTCATATGTTTTCCAGTGGAGCCATGCAGCCTGGTTTCCAAAGTTGTTGTTTAAAAAGCTTAATTGAAAAAAGGCTCGTAATTCTAGGGTATTATAGCCGACAAAAAAAGTGCTTGCATTTGCTATTTGCTGTACAATGTGGCATTACAGATTTAGTAAAATAGAAGAGTTGGTACAGCCACAGACCACATCCTTGCTAACAGTTGTGGAGGGACTGCATTTACTTAAGCTTTTTCCAAATTCAAACAACTTTTTGTTAGATAACTGTAAGTTACTGCATTTATTTCAATTAGAAATGAGACATTCTTACACTAGAAAGCAAGCACACATGGTAAAAATTGCTGATGTGATTTCCTCACCCCAGTTCAGGAATGAAGTGCTTCACAGAAGCAGAGTAAGGCTGGCCTAGACTTGTCTTACGTTTATCTCTAGTTGAACCTTACCTTTAAATGTCAGTGCAAAAATTTAGCTTTAGTGTAGAGAGGATGACTTTATTGCTCTGATAATTTTGGTCTTCTTACCTTATCTGTAATTTTTTAAAGTATTTTGTCATGAAGCAGGTATGAAAAATGCATAAAACTGCTTCTCATAAGAAATATCTATGTATTCTAAGTATATTTGTGACATATAGGGATTGCATGTTTGCGTACTAGAAATGAGAACCTTAAAAATTAGAACCTTATCTAAGATGTAGAATAAATGTTAGGAGGCAGATACTTGGTGTAGCATTCTTCTGAAACGTGTTCTTCAGTGTTCACTTGTCAAAAGCAACAGTCTTTCTAAATTAAAGAAATGGAGGCCTGTTGAAAGTTGTGTCCTGGTTTATGATTTTGTTTGTAATCTTTCAGTGAAGTAGAACTCAGCCTTTGCTTTGATGGTCATGTTGAGAATGAGCAAATGAGAAGGCCTTAGCATTTAGGAACACATAAATAAACCCTACAAAAAAAGGGCAAGAGACAAGCTTTGAAGTGGCATCTACTTTTAATTTTAGTGGGAGAAAACCAGATGTGTCTTTGGGACTTCTGGCCCAGCTCTTTCTTTTTTTTTTTTTTTTTTGGGGGGGTGGGGGTGGGGAGGGACACACAGGACAGGGAACTCAACCAAATCATACAATGGAGAGACCCCAAACCAACTGTCCCCACCCTAGTACTTTGATCTTGCCACTTCTGAGTGAACTGATCTGTTCCAGAAGAAAGGTGGTCTAACCCTTCATTTTTAATTGTGTGCACCCCCCTGTACAACTGGATTACATATCTCTTCTTTTTCCATTCCAACTGCTATTATCTGAGTTTATTCCCTATCCAAAAAATCTGGTACTGTTAAAGATTATAGCAATTTTAAAATGGCAAAACTGGACAGAATTTTGAATTTGCTGATTTTGTGGTGGTGTGTGTTAGAACAAAATATTGGTACACAGCACTTTTGGGTCAGCAGTCCTGTAAAACACAAGGTAGAATGAAAACAAACAAACAATCCTGCTTGTGTAGGACTTCTGTTGGCAAGTGCTGCTCATGGAATTATGCATTCTGTTGCTATTTACAAATAGAATAATACATTTGAATGATGTATCGGAGGGCTTTTTTCAGTAGTCGTAGGATCACATTTGACCATCAGATTGCTGTTGACTGTACGTTTAGAGAGTAGATTAAAACTGCACAACAAGTTTTTTTGAACATGTCTAGAAAATAAGTAAAATAATCCTGTCTTCTAAAGACATTAAGGGTCTCAAGGGATGGAAAGGAGAAAGACTAGATAAGAAGGCAAATAACATGAGTCAAATTCAAGGTTACTGTCAACTTCTAACCTGTAGAAGATAAATCCTTTTGCTCTGAGGGCTTGTCCATGTGCCAGAGCTAAGCTACCTGTTAAATGATGCCAAAGCTTGCAGTGTTCAGAGGAAAGGATTGGAAAGGAGAATTTTAAAAATTCTGGACAAAAGAGGTCAAGTTAAGTTGGTGCTGTTAAATTGGTACCAGTTGTCTTGCAATGACATAGCTAAAAATGGAACTTGTCCCTGCATGAGCTATTTCGGTGTGGTTAGGGTTTTGTGTTGTGGGGTTATTTATTTATTTATTTATTGTTGGTTTGGTTTGGTTTTGGTCCTTTTACAGCAAGTCGTTGACCTACACCACTACTGGAATCAAGAACAGAATACTATCTTGATACATGCAAGAGCTATGCTTTATTTTGCATTGAAATGCTTATCTCTCATGTCATCTTAGTCAGCTGTGTCGTTTTC
>WEKW01000898.1:29737-56742 GCA_013389905.1 Sula dactylatra
ATAAATGAGGACTAGTTTGTGCCACGTACTGAGTCTGGAGAGTATGCTCATGAATACTAATAAAATACACAGGGAATTTGTTCTGTCTTTGGCTGTAGCGTTTAGCATGCCATTAATACAACCTAACTATGGATGCTAAAATACTAAAGGTCAGTTATATCCTTCAGTGTAAGTGCAACAGCGTGCGTGTATAGTTACCCTGTGTTCTCAAAACATGTTGATAAGAAAAACTGGTTGGAGAGAGAAGGAGGAGGAGTGTTGTTTCCATATACCTCTTGGAGGCTGTATCTCTGCATAAGCAAAAAGTTAACACACTGGATTCTAGCTGCCTGTGTCAAAGTGAAATCACTCTTTACCACATAATAAAAGTTCAGACATAAATATGAAGAGCTGAAACTCTGAATTACACACTGGAGTTTGCATAAAATTGAAATTAGAGGTCTCAGTAAAGGGAAAAAAAACAAACCAACAAACGAATTTTTGCTTTATTTCCCCTGAGATTTATCAATGAGGTATGTAGTATTATAGTGTAATATATAAAATACTAAGCATGTGTGTGGACCTGGAAATTCATAGATAACTAGATAACCGAACAACTCTCTAAATTGGATGCTGAAGATTGTGAATATGAAATTGTAGCTTGGTTTTAATGGAACTCTGTAGTCTGCAAGACAGAATTTAAAACAAATGCCTTAACCTGCTGTTATGTGGGAGGGTTATGACAATAATTATCAAGCTACTCTACACTTTACGCAAGTCTTTTGAGGAGTCCTGTCAAAATATCAGCTAAATTAATGCAATAATTCAGATGAATAATGAAGAAGTTTTCAAATGGAAGTATTTAAAATCTATTCATCCCGTTAGACATATTTACAGTCGTGACACTTCTTAGTTGTACAAGCTGAATTTCCAGTGTTCACTCATGAGATTTCACTTGCAAATAAGCTGAAAAGAAAGGAAAGGTTGTTATTTCATTGCCTCGCCTTTTTAGGAGGAAGTGACTATAAAGGTGTCTCCAATGCTAGGAATAAAGTCCTGTATATCCCACAGGAGAATGTTTCATGTCTACAATATTTTTTTTGCCTTTTTACTGTACTGTCAGCTACACCTCTGTACATCTCGATGTCGGTGTGTGTGAGTAGTAAGGAAAACTGTATTTTGTCCAAAAACATTTTGATATCTTTGGAATACTGACTTGACATATTACTCAAGCCTGAAATAAAATATTCTTGAATAGGTTTATGTCAGTGCTTCCTCTCCTCTCTTTTCCTCCCCCTTCCTGCTTTCCCTCCTAGTTTTGTATGACCTCCCCTTTAGAGTCTTTTAGTGTGGCTTCCTCCTGTGTCAGTGTGAGCTGGGTGCACTCATACAAAACATGTGATGTGCCTCCTCTGTAGTGGTCCTGAGTATTGATGGTCCTTCAGCAGAAGTCCTGATCCATTTATTTCTACATTTCTCTCAGCTGACAGCAGCTGTCAAGGTTTAACGTGAACAAGACAGCAACATTTTGGCAAAGCTTGTGGAGTGCCAGCTCATCTCCATAATTTTTTTTTTTTTTTCAGTTTGGTGTGAGAGTTTCCGAAATGTCAGGGGTAACAAAAAGAAAGTTTTTGGAAGTGAAGAAAAAGAGGAATCACAAAAAAAACCCCATGGATGCTTCCTCAGGAATATTTTGAATTTTGATTCTCTTCAGTCTGGGCCATTTTCACTTGAAAGGCATTGTAGGACCATGGCAATTAGGAATGGCACAGACTTACTCAGGTCATCTCTTTTCTGTCCCCTCATTGTAATGGATGCTTTTCTGCAACAGAGGCTTCTTTAGAAGCTAAACTTAGAATTCTGCTGAATTTAGTTCGAAGATAAAGTACCAGGGTTTGGTAGCTCATTAGTTAAGCTCCATAACACATCTATCCGTTTAGGTATTAGTAGGTTTTTAAAATCCCAGTGAAGATAGTGCAAAGAATCTTTCTAATCTTGTGCTTTAGGTTTATGCAGATTTATCCAGCTATCCATTGACTATGAAAGTAGCATTTGGAGGTAACTTTTAGTTAGTAATGCCCCATAATCGCAAAATGTTATGATCCAAAGGAAATTTCAAGAAGCCTGAGGAATGTTAAGATAGTCCTGTTAAGTCTAGGTTGTTCTAAGAAGCAGGAACAATACAGAGCATAGTGTTTGTGAGAGGAGCTGTGCTTCGTTGCTTTGAAAGCTAAGAAGGTTAAATGAGTATACAATAAAGGAAATAGGTGTTAAGGATAAAGTGCCACTCAAAGCTTTTGTTGTTCTGCATCTCTTCTGCTGCCTGGCAATTAAAGCACTTCTTTTTTTGTCATCCAGGTTTGTTCTCTGTCCAAGAATATTTTTTAGGGCTCAAGATGTGATAAGAAAGGCATAGTATTATATAAGATACCTTACATGAAAAAGATATCATCACGTAGTATTTACTTTTAAAAAGAATATCAAGTGGAATTACTTCCTTCATGATTTACAGTGCTGATTTCAAGATACTGGGGTTTTTGCATTATATTATTTTTCCGATTTTAAATATTAGTGTTAAAAACAGAAGAGATGAGTTTGTTTTGAAGCATGCGGGTTATATCCAAATGACGCATCTGCATGATATACTCATTGCCCTTTCTTAGTCTAAGTTCTGCTTGTCTGCTTTTTTAATCACTGAACCAGGTTTAAATTTCATCAGTACACCATTTCTGCTCTCTTTTCTACACTTTGGGGCCAGAGAGTTCAGAGGGGGTTATTGCAGTTCAGCCACCCTTGCTGCTCGTAGTTGCATAGTCTTGCTGCCGTGCCAGCTGGCAGCTCCACACTCTCAGGTGTGTGTGCTCGTAGCATAACTGGGGCTGGAACCCCACTGCTTGCGTGGAGGCTGGGAGTAGAAAAGCCCCAGTCTGCAGCAGGCACAAGTTACAACTGTTAGCTGATTGACATATCTGGTAGGCAGTAAAGGCAATTCCTCCCCTTCCTTCCCCTCTAGGGCTGAGGGCTCAAGTCAAAACATTTCCTTCTTGAGTGGCAGCAGCTGGTAGTTGTTGAAGTTTGGCAATTTCTTCCAAATTGTGGGAGCTGCTGTGATCTAGCAACACCTGCAGTTCAGGGAACGAGATATTGCAGAGTGATTGCTCTGTGCTGATGAGGGTGAAGCCCTCAGCTGGCAGGCTCCCTGCTGCTTGAAGGTACTCCCAAGAACAACTCTGCAGGGGAGCAGCACTCTGAATTAAAAAGTCACCAGCAAAAGGAGAACTGTGATTGCGATGCATCAGTCTGTTCCAATTGCTGAATATTTATCTGTATTACTGGAAAATTTTTAATCAGTAACTTCATGTTCTAAGCTAGAGGACAGTTGCATTTGTTGTGTTGTTATTTTATCCCTACAGAACAGTTGTTTATGTCTTGTGTTTAACTTGTCCTTGTCTAGCTGAAATCCTATTTATGAATATATAAAGTCTCATGTGAAGTGAATTATCAGTGATCATGCACGAACTAGTAATACTCTTGCTGCTCTAGTTTTTAAATTCAAAACCATTACCAACCCACTGCAAATGTTTTCCATCTATTTGCAGAGTATTCAAGAAAATTCTTTAATACTCGTTATACTTTTTGTTAGCTTATATATATGTGTGTGTGTGTGTGTACACATAGATTGTTATATATTGTAATGAAATACTGATGGTCATTTCCACTGGAGTGATATACTCAATATACTGGATTTATATACTTGAACTGGAAAATAAAAGAATTCTTGCCTAATAATTTTCCTTATCTCTCTTCCGCAGTCATAATGAACGAAAAGTAACCTGCAAACATCCAGTAACAGGACAGCCGTCACAGGACAACTGTATTTTTGTTGTGAATGAACAGTAAGTGGCATCTGTTTCAGTCTATAAAACACATGTTTTAAAACTTGTTAATATTGAAGTAAGTTTCAGTGTTTGCTAATTGCGATATTTAGGGTTTTTTCCACGTCAGATTAGCAAGTATAAAGTTTTACTTGCTTAAATTACTTGAAATATTAAATATTTAATACTAATTTTTAGGACAAAAACCATAGCCCAGATTAGTTACATGATGAAAATGCACTGTGTTTATGCACTGTGTGAATTTCTACTTGCCACTTATTCTGTAGTGTTAGCAAGAGACCTATATATTATATAATAATCCAATAAACTTCCGAAAAGGAATAAATTTTTTAATCACTTACGGACAATCACATGGCTTTAATCTATCATATTTTGCCTGATAGTTTCTCCTCAATCAGATATTTTCTTGGCCAGTTGAGACACTTTCTGAATCGTTGGATAATAACCTGGTTTTGCTATGTTTGCATTAGTTTTGTAGAATACACAACAATATGAGAAGGTATGCATGGAAGTCATACCTGACCTCAGGATTTCATATGTGGCTGGATATTGGGTGTCCTACTCACCACCATTGCTGCAACGCGTTATACGCTGGCTGGAGTGAAAACCGTCAGGACTGCAATATGTGAAATTTCACAAACGTGCATGTTTTTGCTGAAGTGGGACAAAGCCATATGGGGTCTTTAGAGATCATTTCTTCCCATTTGCATCTCATGTTCATACCTACCTTTTTGCCTCCCACCAACACCTTAAGCTAATAGAGAAATCCTATTTTAAAACAACATATTGAAATTAATCTATAATAGATTGAACTTTAAAACACAGTGCAGGTAACGACGATGAAGTGTGAATCGCTTTCAAATTGGAAAAGTAGGACACAGGCTGTATTAGGCTACATCTAGGGGTGCTTTTTAATAGCAGTCTGCACACACAGCATGTTCTGGTGCTATTACGTATTCTATTTTCAGGACTGCTGCAGCGATGACATCTGAAGAAAAGAAGGAGCGACCAGTAAGCATGATATGTGAAGCAACTAACTATAATCTGACATCAGATTATGCTGCTCATCCAATGAGCCCTGTGGGCAGAGTAAGTCTTTATGTCCAAATTAAACTAAAATCATTCAGTTATTCCACAAGGTACTAGACAGTGCTATATATTAGTATTTCACTGAAAAAGAGAAACAAGGCGTATATCTCTTTCAGGGCACTTGGCTCCTTTCATGTTTAATTTGGAAACTGAGGTGTCTGAAACAAATTATCACTGAAGCTGTAATTTTTATCAAGTATCTCCGATCTTATGAGTTGCACATACTTAAATTGTTTACAGAATCTGACCTTTCTAATTAGTATGAACTAGCAAAATCTTAAGTGACTGATCAGACTTCTGGGTAAGCATTGTTATGGAAATTTCTCAATCCCAAGCAAATGACTAGATTTCTTCAGGTAAATGTAAGAAGTAGTTACAAGACAGATGGAAGGTAACCCTGTGGTAAAATTGAAGGGCAGACGACATGAATTGCTGTCATTGGACCAGAAGTAGAAGTCCTGGGTTCCTGGGAAAATTCCTGGGAAAAGTCCTGGAGATTTCTAGGTCATCTTAATTTGTGTCCCTCTTTCACCATTTGCCCAGCTTCTCAGAAGGTTAAGGTAAATGCCCAGATGTTTATCAAGGTGATGGGTTCAATTATATCAACCTTAAGCTTATTGGATAAAGCTGATGAGGCTATTGCATGCATTTTTTTTCGATTTTCTGGGCAGTGTTCCTGAAAGGAAAGTGCATTTGCTACAAAACTTAAAATTTCCTGAAGTTTGCTAGGACACCAAGATAACAACTTTGATCAGTGATGACAGGCAAGAGCCCTGTAATCTCTTCTACCCAGCAGTTAATGTTTAAACAAGGTAAAAAACCCTGTACTTTTGCTAGTCGTTGAAAGCTTTAACTCTGAGAAGTGCTTTTTGGCAGATTAATCCAGCCTGTAAGAGAAAAAGAGACTTTGGAATGTGTTTTAACTGAGCAAATTGCTTAGTTTCAGAAATCTGGATTGAAATAATTTATTTTCCTTGTGGTATGAAACGTTGTAAGGTTTCTTTAAGTACGTTTTGGAAACCTTTTTTTGTTGTTTTAAATGTCTCATTAGACATGCAGAATCCTTGACCTACATTAGAAAAATGTTACTTAATGAGAAAAGTGTCTTAGTCTATTTGTGTTGCTGGGGGTGGGGGGGGAGAGGAGTCACGGATGAATTATAAGCAGTAACAAAATCCATAATTTCAACTTCCATATGATCATGTTTAAATTCATGCAGGAAAGCCAATTTAAAACACAACAAAACGAAACCCGCCCCCTCCCCCCCAACAACCAGAAAAACCCAAACTCAAAACCAGCTAAGCCCTAAAACAATCAAGCAAGGAAAAAAAACCTGAAGATAACTTACTGTTAGAGCTGTAATGGTGATGTAGATTGCAATAGTTAAACAGAAAATGAGTTACAACGCACTTAGCTAGTAAGTGCTCCCAGCTACACCAACGAGCTAGGAAATGAGTTACAATTTAGGAGCACGTGTTCTACAAACGTATTTTTCACACTCCTCTTTCAGAAGAGGAGTTTAAAATGCCCTTTGGCGTATTTGTTTCATAGTGGTTTAGAAGGAAATTGAGATTACTGTGGCCCAGGTTTGTAATTTCTTTACTTTCACTAATTTAATGACAATTTAGCTTCCTGTGGAAATTATTATATTNCAACAACATTTTAAAAGTTTTGTTTTTGGGAGATGAATGCTTGTAAAGTAGAACCATAGCTAATATTAGTCAGCATTTTCTGGTTGTTGTTTAAGGCTAATGATTTGAATTGTTTTTAAAGATGGCTCTATAGAGTTCACCCACTTGTTGTACCTGGGTACAACAACTAACTTTCTTCTATGTTTTTATAGTTCATATTTCCCAACAGTAAAACCTCAAATTCTTAGCTCTCTTATCAACCTTTGAATATAATATGTAGAGGCTCTGTGTACTGCAGCACAATAAAACAGAAGTAAAATATTTGTGAGGAGAGTAAATTACAGAGCAGCAGAATGCTTCGTGTGGTTGCCACACCTATAGTTCAGGTGTTCCTGTTTTCAGATATAACTCATGAACACACCTAATATTGGAAGGTAATGAGGAATGGAAGAAACATTTGTGGTACAACTGAAGTTTCAGACAGTTGAGGGGTATAGAAATAAGTTCTCCCTTTTATGAATGTTAATTGATCCTAAATAGGCATGGAACTTGGAGAAGTTTCTATTTTGTGGCAGAAAGACTCATGGAGTCTAATGCTGCTGCTGTCTACAGGCTAATATTAGGTGAGGCAAAAGTCAGTCTCTTCCCGGTACAAGTCCTATTTCTAACCCTCCCTTCCCACTATATACCTGACACTGGACAAATAACACACTACAGCTCTGTTGCATGCTGATGCTTCCCTTCTAGCTTTGAAGTGTACTTCTAAACTTGAAGCTACTAGTGCAGATCTCTGACTGTGAAAAAGATCTACATAGGCTTGAGATTACTACAGAGGTATATATTTCCACCCCTCTCTAAAATGAAGTTGTTTTTGTGGTTGTCTTCCTTTTTATCCCCCCCCCCCCCCCATGTTAAAATCACTGCCTAGACAAATATGATTATATGTCCTGAAATGCATTCAGGGAATCAGCTTTTTTAGTGTGTAAAATCAGTCATATTACCAGTCACCCTCCACAGTTCATCTCCCCTACTCTTCATTGCTGACCTGATTATCAACAGAATAACACTAACAATCACAGTACAATTCCACAGTAAATGGAATGGAGTGTTAGCTCAGGACAGCTGCTGCAGAGCTCCTCGTGTCTCCATTACAGCTAGGATGTATCAAACTGAAGATAAATATTCATCAGTTTGTTTATAGATATTTTGTACAATGCTTAAGCCACTCGAACTTTAAATGGCTAGTTTAGGTATAGCCATACATGCCTTCTCAGGATTCAGGTTAGCCAGAAATTTTGGACTAATAGTCATGAGATACAGTAGCAAACAGCATAATAAACAGGAGCAACGTGAAGGGCAGTATTGGTGCTAATGACCGAACATCTGTACTGTGTTTTCATGGTTTATATTCAGACTAGTCCAGTAGTGCTCCATGTCATCTTACATTGTAGTCTTATACAAAATAAATCCAGTTTGCTCTACTATGCAAACCAAAGCACAGGAAGAGTTGAATGCTTGGGAGGTTTGCTTCAAGAGCAACCTCCTGGTCCAAGCTAAAATGCTGAGGCAGAAACCCACTCAGCTCATGGAAAACTGCAACATTGGAAGGCACTGAAATTGCCTACAAAATCCAGGAGGCAGCATGATGTTGGTTTGTGGTTTGGAAGATAATGTAAGCCTTGAAGACTGGAAACATATTTTTAAGCAGAAGTTGAAAGTAACAAAGCTTTAGATTTCCATTCTTTGAGATCACATGCAGGCAGTTTACTTATCAGCAAGGTTCTCAACCCATGTTTTTCAAATACAGATGCAATAAGTTTAGTGTTAATTAATTACTTTTGTGCTACTTCTGAAACTGAGGAAGAAGCCTCACATAAATTCTGTGTCCTTTACCAGCTAAGCAAAGGGAAGAGCAGCTTGCAGAGTGATGAAGTCTTCAGCCCCAACTACTGACTGATCCGTTGCCCAGAGTTCAAAACCCTGCCCGTGTTTGTTTTCTACAAGTTTGGGAAAGAGTGAATGTCACTGGCTGGTCTTCCTAGCTTCTTTCTCAGTACCGGAGCTGTACAGGGTCAAGTTTGCTGGCTCTGTTACCTTCTACACCTTCCAGCAAGTGATTAGTAGTTGGACCCTTCATTCATCCTCCTTTTCTCTTTGCCGTCTCCAGAAGCTGGAGCCATGCAATGTGTCCTATATTTTTAGTGCTGTGGGGTAAAATGTATTTGAACCCTTCAGTTCTTATTCTTTTTCCTTTCCTCCTGTTTTATCAGTTTGAGTTATATTAGATATGTGTGTGATATGATCAGGGATCCCAGACATAACAAGAGGAGGAGGTGATCTAAAAAGTTTGAGAACTCATAATTAGTTTATATATACAACCATGATATTTCAATATCCTAAAACACTCATTGTCTCCAGACTCAGAATTTGCTGTGAAGTTCTTCTCTTCATGCAGTGAGTGGTAAAATAATCAGGAGTCATCTAAAGTGTTCTCTGTATTAACTAAAATCAGAAAGCACTTGTGATGCTCTGTTTAATTAATGGAAGTTTGTATTCACAGTTGGTAAGATGTATAATTAACCCATTAAAACTTTGTGAAATTGGAGTCAATATGGTTAGTTATCAGACCTAAGAAATATTTATTCTATCTGAATTTGTTAGTGGACTTGACATTCGTAGTACTTGTGGTTGGTTATGTTTTCAGAAGCATCCTTTACGTGTTAGTCATTGTACAAATATAGGAAGTCTGGAACACACTTGAGAGGATTTGAACCTTTAATACCTAATATTAGAGCAGTGTTCTTTATTTATGAGTTATTTATGAGTGTTATAAATCACTTCTGATCAAAATCTTGGCACAGCTCTTGTGTGATATGCCAATATAGTAGCCATACAGGTTAGCTGAGATGGATGTAGAGTTAATTTTATAATGTGCTTTGGATTGTTACAGGTTCTCTGTATATTCCTTTTTTACAAATGGATGTCATCATTCTCTTGGCTTCTTACAAACATTTGTCCATTTTGCACTGGCGGAATTTTTCAGATGAAAATCTGAAAGACTTTTACTTTTTTTTTAATTAGGTTTTCAATTGCTTGCTCTATCTTGCTTTCCAAACAGAGTCAAATTTCTGTATCTCCAAGGGAAATTAAAAGCACTCTGATTGTTTTTATATTCCCTCCTGATTCTTTCAAAAAAGAAATACAAAACGACCTTGTTTCATTGTGTTGTAGGCTTAAGACAAACACACACAATTTTTGTAATGTTATTCTTTTTGGCTAAGCAATGTTCTCTTCTTCAGTAAATGGCATTGTTGACAAAAGCTGCACATCATTTTAAATTGCAGTTTTCAGTTTATGATTTGTAACCTACTGTGGAATTCTCTCTGAAGCACGTATAAAACCCAACTCAGTTCTGTGATGCACGTTGAGAGAATTTCCATAGAGAAACCCCATACCCTAATTTGCAATGAAACCCGTTTGTTTAGCCGTCCTCCTTTAGGAACTTTGTATAACCTTGTGATTAGTCTCAGTAGTAGAGACGGGGAAGCTGAAGCATAGGATTATATTGTCTCTGTTCAAATGGTAGATTCGGAGCAGAGCCATGAACACAGTTTAAAAAACATATTTGAACTTTACTTCTTTTGCAGAATGGGATACTTTGCTATATCACATCACATGGTCTCTGAGGCACCGATTCTTACAGAATTTAAAACACAAGCAAATGCTCAGCTCATTTAGTTGCAGAACAAGCTTTCTAAATGTAGGCTGAAAAGAATGAAGTGTGAATTGGCAAAGTGCTGCACATTTCTTTATGCCTTTTCCAATTTCTTTTAGTTACTCAAGTAGAAGAAGAATAAACTCTAAAATGGGTTACTTATCCTACTACTCTTAATCATCTGTGATCATTGCATAGCTGCAAGGATGTAAAAGGTTTAAGCAATAGCATGTATAAGCGCTGGAGTTTATGGGCAAAGATTCAAAGTAGGCTTTAGTGCAAGCACGTAAAATAATGAATATTCAAACCAGCCAAGGGATCATAGAGCCAAAGGGTTCTTGAGGGAGGAAGAAAGAATTTTTAAAAGTTAGTATATGTTAGGAAAGGAGAGACTCAACGAGAAGCCTTTGAATTATATCTTGTTGAAAACTGAACAAGGTTTTGTTTATTAGGTCAGTATTGGAAGCAGGAAAGAGTAGAGTTTTCTTGTCCAGGTGATGTAGTTTTTCATAATAGTAGTTCTGCTAATTTTATTTTTCTTTCTACAGCTTGGTAGGCTTTCCACCTACCTTATAACAAGGTCAGATATGTATTTCATTGTTTTTTTCTTATTAAACAAAAATTTAAGTACTTGTCTTGGGATTTGTCTTTACATTTTCTGCAGAGGAAGAAGAAAGAAATGCTGACGCCAGCAGAACCATCATAATAATTATTTATGCAAAAAAGGAATGCAGTTTGTATTCTGCAGTCCCCCAGAGGAACATGTATATGAAAAATATATTAAAGAAAATAAAATGTGTTATGATTTTTCATCAGATATTGATGTCATGTTTTCTTTAACCTGTTCAATTTAGACATCACGGTCTTCAAAGAAAGTTCATAATTTCGGAAAGAGATCAAACTCAATAAAGAGAAATCCTAATGCACCGGTTGTCAGACGTGGCTGGCTCTACAAACAGGTATTCTTCCCCTTTTCACTCCTTACTTTTTTTTTTTGTAAGGTGTATAATGTACAAAAGGCTCATTTGCATAAAATGCAATGATAGCAATACCAGAGTGAAGCTATAAACCATGAGGAACTGACACATGGTATTTTAATTAATTAGCTGCTTACTGAATAACATTCTGATACAAATGAGTAAGGGCATCAGGCTAGTACAGAACACTGATATAATATATAGAGATATTACTCTCTAAAATACACAAAAGGCTTGAAAAATCTAGGCAGATGTTGGTAGTAAGTAGCTGAATGCATTTCAGGCATGCTGCGGTGATGGGACAAGAATGTATGGCCCTGCATATTGTGTTTTTTAAATTCTGAAGTTTCTCTTAATATTTTTTTTAAAGTAAATATTTCCAATAACAAGTTGGAAATCAAGCGATATTTTCAGTTATGAAAAGAGAGAGAAATGCCTGGTTTCTTGACTCAGAGATGATAATGTTAAAACCAGAGATCATTTTAGGTTTTCCTATTGAATGTAAACTAATCTGAAGTACGTACTCTCTAGTATTTAGTGACTGTGTACCCAGCCTACTGTAGATTTGCTATTCTGCAATACCAGACCACTTGCACTTTCTTGGTCTGCAGGAAATCAGAGTAGAGTAGTTTGATCAAAAATTGAACAACAAAACTGATTAGGCTATATTGGGAATATATTTTATAAATCCACCAAGAACCCTGTAACAACTTGTCATTTAAACTCAGCTGAGGCAAATGTGTATATGTCGTCTTGAATCTACGTTGTCATTTACTGTCCCTACTCTGATAGAGTAGTATGACCCACCTAGCTTTCTGAATGCTGTTGATGAGTCAGTTTTTTAAAATTACTATCAGATAAAAAGATCTACAAGTATCTGTTTAGTAGAAGATTTTTTTCCATGTTTATATACTCTAAACATGGCCTTTACTCTCATTGAACATTGAGAGTGAAAAGTTGTCACAAAGGTGAGAGATTTTTTTTTTTGCTTTGTTTTGGGGCCATTAAACTTTTTAGCTTGGAAAAAAGTCACTTGATTCCTGAGACTCTATTCCTAAGACAGTTAACTTGATTGAAATATGAAGTCTGAATTATAGCACAGGTGGTTGTGCACATGAGTATCTGTGTTATGTAAGTTGTTATTGCCATGCACGTGAGCATAAAGATCTCCCTCTATAAGCTAATGGAAACACAGAAGTTTGCTGAGGCTTTGCTGCCTACTTCTGAAAAAGTTAGATGTGTGGTGATCTGACTTTTCATTCTGAGGTCCTTTGTAGTGAGTTTTACATGTACGAAGAGATGTGGTTACCTGAAGTAACTTACTGGAACGCTTTGAAGATTCTTGCTGTTTTGTCTCTTGTTTCATGTCAGACCATGGCTATTCAGCACAGAAAATAGTACGAAGATGTTGCTTTCCTAAAAATTATACTCTTGGTTCATATTACCAAGTCCATTTTAGTGTACAATTTTATTATTTGGATAATGAAGAAAAAGTAGCTATATTTTAAGATCACAGAATTATGATGGTTGGAAGGGATCTTTTGATCATCTAGCACAACCTCCGCTGCTCAAGCAGGCTCAGCTAGAGCAGGTTGTCCAGGACTGTGTCCATTTGGGTTTTGAACATCCTCGCAGATGGAGACTACACCACAACCTCTCCAGGCAACCTGTGCCAGTGTTTGATCACTCACAGTTAAAAAGCTTACTTCTGCTCAGGTGGAATTTCATCTTTCTTAATTTGTGCCTGTTGGCGCTTGTCCTGTCACTGGGCACCACTGAGAAAAGTTTGGCTCCATCTTCTTTACACTCTTCTATCAGGTATTTATGCGCATTGATAAGATGCCCCCTGAGCTGACCTTTCTCCAGACTGAACAGTCCCAGCTCTCTCAGCCTCACTTCATATGAAAGATGCTCCCATACCTTAATCATCTTCATGGCTCTTTGTTGGATTCACTCCAGTATGTGCATGTCTGTCTTGTACTGGTGAGCCCAGCACTGAACCCAGTGCTCCAGCTAGACCTCAGCAGTGCTGAGTAGAGAGGAAGGGTGTCCTCCTTCCGTCTGTTGGCAACACTGCTAATGCAGTCCAGGATGCTGTTGGCCACCTTTGCCATGAGGTTGCATTGCTGGCTCATTATCAGCTCATAGTCCACCAGGACCCCACAGGTCCTTCTCCACAGAGCTCCTTTTTAGCTGATCAGCCCCGGAGTGCACTGGTGTGTGGGGTTATTCCTCTCCAGACGGAGGACTGAGCATTTCCCTTTGTTGGACTTCAGGAGATTCTTCTCTACCCAATTTCCCAGCCTTTCAGGGTCCCTCTGAATGACAGCACAACCACCCGGTGTATCAGCCACTCCTCATAGTTCGTATTACCTGCGAACTTGCTGAGGGTGTGCTCTGTCCCAGTGTGCCGGTCAGTAATGAAGATGTTAGTCCTGGCCACAGTAACAACCCCTGGGGTGGACCACTAGCAACCGGCCACCACTGGTGCCACTGATCACCACTTTCTGCGCCTGGTAGTTCAACAAGTTTTCAATCCGCCTTACTGTCCAAATGCATACTGTAGGACAGGGTTTATGTGTAAAATGATTTAAATGCTGTGATGTTTGATTGGCTTTTGTAAGAAAAGGGGTTGCTCTGTGTTTCAATGTTGTAGTAGTAATTGAAAGCCAGTTTAGTCAAGAGTTTTGCCAACAGATACTACATTCAGAAATTTGTAGTGAAAGCTTGTGCAGGTTTCTTTTTGATAGTAAGTTTCTTGATTAGATTAGTTTTAGTTAGATAATAAGTTTCTTAACATGTTTATGTAATCACAGAGAACAGCAAGTTTTCTTTGACTCGGGGTGTGCTGTTTCATTGCACGTAATGCCATTCTTCTGTCACTTTTCAACTAATTTTTAAGTCCAGCATCAACTCTTTTTCTGGAAGGTATTTACTGTGAACACTCAGTTCACAGTAACTATATGTATGTAACTTTATTATCACATGATCACAATCAAGAAGGAACAATAATTAATAAACCCACTGATACAAAAGGATGTACTTTAAAGTAGAAAAGAATTTAAAATATGAGAACCACACAATTGTTTTGTATGCCCCTCTATGTCTGAAGAAGGATGAAAGATCATTCCTAGCATGTCTCATTGCTGGCAGAATTTTACATGTGGCTGTGTAGAAACCTGTTGGTGTTTTTGAGTGATGGGATAAATGTGACATTGTGTAGCAGCCTCTTCATAATGTCTGTCCTGAGGGTTTGTGATAATCCTTTATACTGAAGAAGTTTGGGCATTTTCGTATCATATGGTTCATTTTTATGGCCAGTGTCCTTTGGGCCAGCGGTCTGGCATCCTAATCCGCTGCTGAGTCAGTGACCTTGTCAGTGAGGTGAGGGAGGGCGGTCTCCCCTCCTTGTGTCTGCCTTTCCAGCTGTGAAATAGGAGCTGACTGCTTCGGACAGTACTTCCAGACTTCATTAGTGTTTGTTAAACCACTTTGAGGTCCTCAGAAGGAAGGTGCTGTAAAGCGTGTAGTTACTGTATTTGTGAAAATGTTGGTGGCAAAGGATTTTTTTTTTAACTTTTTCTGGATAATATTTACTAGCTAATGCTTGCTTTACCCTTTCTTCTCCCTCCTTCAGCTCATTTCCCCCACCCCAAAAGGAAGAGAGCATGAAATAAGAGGCTAACAATTATGCTGACTTTTCTCAGAAAAAAAACCAAGACAAACCCAAAGCCAAACCCACACCATCCCACAGTTTTTCATTATAGAATCCTTCTCCTTGGTTGTCACAAAACCTATATACTAAAAAAATATTGATAATTCACATGTACCTTTCTTCTTGGAACAGATTAACATATTTACTAAATCTGATCCTACTAGGTTGTGTGCACTGCAATGCTCTGGCTTATTTACACTGCAGTAGTGGTGGCAGTCTTTCGTTCTGAGTTGTGCAGTGTAAATTAGTTATAAGCATAAAAAAAAAATTGCTTTAGGAATAAACTTTATTTGGGAAAGAAATTTGCTCTAGATATGAGTGGTAGTAGAAGATGAAGTTCAGCAGAGATTTTCTTCAGAAAACAGAGGAGGATGTACCCAGAGTATTACCTTTCTCTTTTCCTTTTTTAAAAAAGTATACATTTTTTCAGTTAACTGTAGATTTTAGTCTCTAGCATGCTAAAATAATGGGCTCTCATTTCATTGATTCTTGATTCATATGAACTTCAGGCTTCCTGGGTTCTGATATTTGTTTGCAGTGTCAAGTCTGTGATGAGAAGATATTTTAATATCTTAGCCAAGAAAATGAACTATTAGCACACCACCACAGTTATGTAGTACATGGTTTACTTCATGAACGATTACTATTAACAGTCTGAGAGTTCTTACTTAATCACTTTGATTAATACAGGATAGTACTGGAATGAAGTTGTGGAAGAAACGGTGGTTTGTGCTCTCAGATCTGTGTCTCTTCTATTACAGAGGTAAGTTCCACTCAGGAAAGCTTCTTTTGCTAATTTTACTGGAAGCAAATAAATTTTGACACACCACTCAAATGTAAGAAAAATTAAGCTGCTACTTAACTTAATGGGTAAAATAGTTGTATAGCTGTCAATATCCAGGCCTGCTACTTTTATCTTCTAAGCCCCCCCGGCTCCTTTCTTTTTTTAATTACCAATTTCACATAATTGCTTCCTGCCTGTCAGGTACACTCAAAGAGCAAACCCATTCACAGCCACCTCTTTTGTTAAAGTCTGGATTGTGGTTTTCTCACTGCCTCTGTTGTTAGGAACTAAATATGCCAGGTTAAATCTGATTTTTTCATGCAAATGAAGTAACTGAAATGGGGATAGGAAAGGGATAGTGCAGGGGAGCTGAAACTCTGCCTTTGGAATGATAAAGAGAATTTATGTGCCTTTTGAGAATCTAATCAGTGTTCATGAATACTTATAAAGTGAAACATTGTCCAATTCCATCTAAGTGTCTGCTGTATTTGGAACAAAGAAATCTGTTAGTACCCTTATGTAGCTACTTATAATTCTAGTCTGGAGATATGTATGTTAGAAAACTGATTCCTTCACTATTACAGATTAACTGCAGTGCTCCTGAAGGGATAAACAAATAGGATTTGTGCGTATGGAAGCATAGTCAATCCTGAAATAAGGTGTACAACCGTAATAGTTTAGAGGAGGCTAAAAGCAAAGAGCATTGTAAAGCATGTAAGCAAAATAGTGGAAAATTAACAGATAAGGCCATCTGCAGCCTTTTGAAGGGTAAGAAAGGGTTTCAGTTTAGGATAAGACTTTAGAATTGATAGAAGTGGTGTTGATGCTGGTGGTGCTGAAAGCAGTGACTGATGAATTTAAAGTGCTGTTCTGTTAAAGTGCAGCATGGTTCTATTCTAATCAAGATAAATCAGGTCATGAAACACAAAAGCTTTGTTTTAGTTCAGAAATTCTGAATTATCAGAATATAATCATTAGGCTTTGTTGCTTTACCCCAAGAAGTGTATGTAGTTGGATAAACCACTGCTGAGTCAAAATTAGGCTATAGTTTCAGTCATGGAGGCATCGGTTGTGGTACGGTTGCACTGCATTTAGTTAAGTGGTCATTATATACTCTGTGCTTTCTTATAGGTTATTCTTCCTTTAAACAAGTCTTCAGGCTCTCTCTTCCAAAGGTTCTAAAGAAAGTGCTGCTTTGTAGCTGCCTTAAGAACAGATTAAACTGACTTAAAGCACTGCACATGAAGTATCTCAAAATAAAACGAAAAAGGAAGAAGCAAAACCAACAAATAAAATAAATCCAAACAGCTCTATAATCTTAGTTTTTCATTTCTACATGTTAGTGTGCCAAATACTCTGAAATACAAGCAGAATAATCTAAATTGTTTATGTGATAAACTTCACTTTTAGCTATCGTTCACTTACTAGAAAGCAGTTATAAGCTTATAAAGTGTAATTAAACATGTATAGTGATAGTCTTAAAGGTATTAGAAATGGCTACTAAAATGTAAAGAACTTGCACTCTAAGCCCTGTGCTTTTATGTTTTTGTTTATCCTGTCTCAGATATTGAAAAAATTGAAAGGGAGAAGCCATGCACTTACTCGCAGATCGCAAACAGTGTTTCTGGTTACACAGCTGTGGTTGTTGGGGTTTTTTGGTTTTGTTAGTAAATCTTACTGAACTTTCATAATTGTGTTACACTGGTAGCAGCTAATCCTTTAATTTATAGATGAAAAGAAAAATTATTTCATTGGGTTTTTATCAGAGCTTAGAGAATACTCTTCTTCTGTTTCATGGAGGCATAAAAGGTTATTGTTGCAACAAATAAAAGATCTTAGAGCTTGACAGAAGATCTGCTATTTTTCTCTTGTATTATTCATACACAGCATACAAGTAAAGATGGGTATGGGACAGTGTAATGTGTAGATAAAAGCTAGCCTGATGGGAAACAGATTTTTAAAATCTGGAAATGGAATGTAGCAGTATGTCTTTAACAAAGACCAAAGTTCTCCAGACATGCAGCTGTTCTGCTTAATGCTTTTATATGGCACTAGTGGGTGTGACTTAGTCGTAAATCAGAGTATAATCTAGCAGAAGGGAATTTTTCCCCAAAACAGCAGTCCAAATAAAGTAAACCCCAACATTTGCCATGCATTCTGGGACGGGGGAAAAAAAGCAGAATTTTGTGTGTGTGTGACTAGCAAGGAGAGGGAGAGATGGGATGGTGTCAGGCATACTTACGAGTACAGTTGAGTACCTGAAAGTAAATCTACTCCCTTCATTTTTTCTGTCTTTCAATCGGAATAATGTCATGCTTGGTTCTCCAATTAAATAACTATCCAAGAAAACATAATTTTGACATCTAACGTTATGTAATGCTAATATGGCTGGGCAGAGCTTTCCCCATATGAATAACTTAAATGGAAGTTGTGGCTTTTCAGAATTTAATGAGTAAAGGAGAATTGGGAAAAGGTTTTTAAATCCAGGTAGTCCTATTGTGCTTGTTACATGTGTGTTAATTGTAACAGTATACATTTTCCCTGCTTGAAACTTTGAAATATCTATGTTTTCTTCTGAATTTCATAGATACATAGTCATTTGTTGTGGACAGTATCTTCAGCTAAGAGAAGCGTTCTGGGGGACAGTCTCCTAAGATACTGGTTGTGAATTGAAGTTCTGTATCAGAAATACAATACAGCTTGACTTTCTGAATTGCATCCAATTATTCCTTTATTAAAGTATAATTGGATTTAAGAGGTGGTTGTTCTTTCCAATTAAAATGTCAATTTATTATTTTAATGGATTGTTCTAAAATTTTACAAAAAGAAACCCACAATGTTCTCCAAAAAGGGTGTTTGGTTTGGGAAATTTTTGTTTGTTTTTTTTTTACAAATGATCAGAAACAGGTGCATTCTTACAAATAGAATGTAACTGAGTGTAAACTGTTCATGGGAATTGTAACAATCTTGTAGTTTAATATGCCCAATATCAGAAGAGGAATGTGCAAATTTTCCTCAAAGACCAACAGTCTTAAACAGTATTTTAAAACACTTCTGCTCTCATGGGTATTTGCAGTTTTTACTGAGCAGGCAATAGATGGCAGGTATTGTTCTTGTCACTGAATTAGAGGCTTGACTTCCATCTACTTTTCAGCTTTGAAGTGATGCAGGTAAGCACTGACGCCAGAAAAATTCTAGGTGAAGCGAGTTGTGGTGTTTTCTGTTAGGTAGCTCACGTACTTTATCATACAGAACTGGCACTCTCAGGAGGGTTTTTTATGCTTGTCCATCTTGGGAAAAAGTTGAAGGTGGCCATATTCAAATGGCCTGGATTTCACAGTGCTTAGCAGGTTTTTGGGGGCGCACTCTTGTGTGATGCGGGTTCTGTGGCATGTGTTGGCAGAGAGGGACTGCACACCTCTGAGGCTGTGTACAGGCACCTACATAACAAATCAGTCTCACTTCCTCATTCTCTAATGCATTTTCTTCCAAGGTAAACTTCTTGTTACTGGTCTTGTGTTAAGTACAGAGTTTCACTGAAGGGTCTGAATACAAGTATTATGTGTCAAAACACTTTGTTTCTCTAATCAAAGACTGTACGTTCACAGATGAGAAAGAAGAAGGAATACTAGGTAGCATACTTCTACCTAGTTTTCAGATATCTGTGCTTTCTCCTGAGGACCATATTAACCGCAAATATGCCTTTAAGGTAAGGGAATCAAATTTTCTGTTTAATTTTATGTCTGAAAGCACAGTAGCCTGGTGAACAGAACTCATTTTACTGAGTTGTTTATGCAAAACAGGATTGACAAACAGCTTCTGAGACTGATTTTTGGGTTGTAGAGGATTCAAGTACTTAGCCTGATGTAAATATAGACATAATGACTAGAATAAGGAAATGGATGAATATCACTTATTATTAGTCTTTAGTTTTTAGTTCATGGATCTTAAATACTGTGTGTTTTCAAATTGTAAACTGTATCCGCAGCTAGACTTATCCCACTAATGAAAATTCTGTAGTTATTTAGATATGAAGCATCTTTACATATAAATAAAAATAAAGTTTTATTATCATTGAAATCATAATATTACATGAATCATTGTTAGGAGTGTTTCACAGCTAATCTTTTCAATCATGATATAACTCACTACTAAATATTTTCTCTTGACATTTTTTTTGTTTTATGAGCTCCTTCTGTCTCTTCTTTTGACCTCCTAAGCAACACGTCATTTATTTACTATGGTAAGTACAAATTAAAACTTGCTGTATCATTCAGACTGCAAAAATCTATGCCAAAACCTTATTCATAATAATTATATTAATTTACATTAATGGATAATCAAGATAGTTGTTAATAGACTGAATAAATTTAAGGGCTTTTTATTGAGTGTATTAATGAAGAAGCAGCTATGATTGAAAATTATAGGCAATTATGTTGAAAACATGAATGCAGTGACAAAGAAACATTTCTGATATATTTCTGATTATATTATTTGCAGAAATCTTATCACAGAAAACATTAGAGCAAGTACACAGTAACATTATTTGTCTCTTTTCTTTTACAGAATTCTACATTTTTATTGCAATGACCATGTCATTTCCAATCAGGCAGCTCATCCAAACATGAGGACCTATTATTTCTGCACAGATACAGGGAAGGAAATGGAGTTGTGGATGAAAGCCATGACAGATGCAGCACTTGTGCAGACAGAGCCTGTGAAAAGGTAATGTGGATTTTCAAAACAGTGGCACATTGTATTTCTTCCTCATATTTAGTTTGATTTATTGAAATGAAAGGGCATACCTTAAAATAGAATGTAAATTGGCTGAAGTAATTTCTCTTTATATTGAAGAGCCCGTACTAATTTAACAATGCTGGATAATCTAAGTTCCGTTCCGAATACGGATGCATTGAGAGTAAAGGGCTAGAGGACAAAAACCTGATTAGTTCCTTTAGTCAGAAGCATCAGAAGTAGTACCATGGCAAATACTGCGTGCAGGCATGTTTGACTTCCCCTGCCCTCCTGACTGAACAGCAGTAGCAGCTCAACTGGTGGTAGTCCTTGGCTTAAACTCACAAATTCACAACTGTAGTTTCTGACTAAATTAAACAGTTGCACCTATGGGCAACCTGTGGGGAGCTATTCTTATTCATCTTTAAGCCGTCATCAAATTTATACTTACCTGATCTGGAGCCTTATCCTTATCCTGTCCATCTGTTGACAAGGAAAAGCAAAGTTACCACTGGAAGCCTTGTGTGCCCAGGTGGCCAAGAAGGCCAATAGAATCCTGGCTTGAATCAGAGATAGTGTGGCCAGCTGGACTAAGGAAGTGAACGTCGCCCTGTACTCAGCACTGGTGAGGCCACACTACGAATACTGTGTTCAGTTTTGGACCCTTCACTACAAGAAAGACATCGAGTTGCTGGAGCATGTCCAGAGAAGGGCAACAAGGCTGGTGAAGGGTCTAGAGCACAAGTCATATGAGGAGCCGGCTGAGGGAGCTGGGGTTGTACAGTATGGAGAAGAGAAGGCTCTCTACAACTACTTGAAAGGAGGTTGTGGCAAGGTGGGTGTTGGTCTCTTCTCCCAAGTAACAGGTGATAGGATGAGAGGAAATGGCCTCAAGCTGAGTCAGGGGAGGTTTAGGTTGGATATTAGGAAAAATTTCTTTACTAAAAGAGTGGTCAGGGATTAGAACAGGCTGCCCAGGGAAGTAGTTCCATCACCATCCCTGGAGGTATTTAAAAGGCGTTTGGGTGGGATGCTTAGGGACATGGTTTAGTGCTGAACTGGCAGTGTTAGGTTTACGGTTGGACTTAATGATCTTAAAGGTCTTTTCCAACCTATATGATTCTGTGCATTCTGTGTATTCTCAGAAACTGAATATTGTCTGTTGCAGTCTATCCAGTAAGAGTCGTTTTCTCTCTGAATGGTGTCCTTTGGGTTGGCTTCATGTCACCTATAACGGAAACCCTATCAATGGAAAACTTAAAAGCTCCTTTAAATATATAGATAATGTACGAAATATTTAATTCTTTGCATTGGACAGCATAGTGAAATAGCTTCATAGAAAAATACATTGTTTTCTGTACTATGGAAAAACAGTGCATGTGCTTCAAGCTCTCAGCTGTTATGTTTGTTTTTCCCGAAATTGCTGAAAATAAAAGATTTCAGCTTGTAGAAAAGAGGAGTGGTAGGTCCAATTACCACAATGAAATTTGATGGATTATGTATTATTTCATATTATATATGAAGATGCTATGTTCTTTGTCTCCTGTAACCCTCCTCTTGTTTGGGAACAATAGATTATACAGATAAGGGATGAGCAGAGTGAGATAGAGCATAAGCAAACAGGTACTTAATAGTATTTTCACCTTTTAATTTCTTCATTCAGAGCTTTTGAGAGATTGCACTTAAAAGAATGGTGTTGCCATGACAAAATAAAATATCTCGTGTAGCATAGTGAGTAATAAGCTTAATCCAAAAAAATGAGTTTTGGTTCACATTGTAAGTGTATTGCAGATAGCTGTGGTAGCTTATAGATGGAGAAATTATTAAACCAAATCAGACCCACTTAACTTCAAACAAGAATCATGTATTGATTGTATAAGCACTTTGTAGGGGGAATAATACTGAAGTGGGCCATTCTGAATCTCTTTGAACCGGTGAAATGACCTTTATTTCGATTTTGCAATACTGTGAAGATTGAACGTTTGAAGAGGACATCTTTGTAGTAGAAAAAAATTAATGTGAAAAAAGTACATCTCCATCTGACAGAGCCTCCTTAGTAAGTGTCTTCTTCATAGTCACTCCCATAATAGTCAATGCTCTATAAAAGATACTTGGTGCACCTAATTATATAGACAGATGTTACATTATTACTTGTGACATTTCTTTTAGCATAAGAAGCAATCCAAAATGGTAATGTAAGTAACCCCTTTTTTGTGCAGTTCACTAATACAGCTGTACAGTCATGTTTGCAGTCTCAGAGCCTAGGAAGATTTGTAGTGAGCTCAGCCCGGTGCCCAGCATAGCTTTGCAGGCTAGTTGCCCTTCCTTGGCTGCAGTGCCACGGCTGCTCTAACAAAGACTGATGTGCAGTCTGCTGCTGTGAAGGGTGTTCCCACCTCCTGAAATGCTTGGCCATGCACGTCTACCACCTCCTTTCAGCCACAGTGCCTGTTCCGGCATTGACGTCTCTCTATTTCGGGTGTTCAGCAGTGTATAGGCAAATGGTGGGCATTCCCAACACAGCTGAGCTTATCTAAGACTTTGCATCCAGCTGTACATCCTCTTGCATTGCTTCAGGTGCTTATCTTACTCCTTGGTGAATCAGTGTAGCACACTGAATGAGTAGAAAAGCACTCGGCAGAAAAATCAGTAGTTTTCTGCCTGGAAATCACAGGCAGAATGGACTTGCCAACAGCCAAAACAAGTATCAGAAAAGCAACAAGAACAAGCGACTAACGTAACACCATCTTGTTTTAATTCAGGCAAGAAATCCTAGAACGAAACAGAAGTAGATGTGACCTCTTTGAAAAGTTTGTTAGTAGTCTTGAAATAATTACTTGAGAGAAAATACATTTCAAGACCAGTGAAGTCTCAAAGACTTTAATGTCTGTTAACTATAGTAAGGAAGAAAATCCTTCAGACATCTGTTTTCTAAAGAACCCATCTTTTGGCTATCAAACCAGTTCTTAAAATGAACCATGTAGCAGGATATGATCTTATCCAGAAGAAATACTGTTTCTTCCCTGTAAAAATCTGTTAAGTATTAAGTATTGTATTACCTCATCTCTAAGTAACCTAAAGTTTGGCATGCACATAGCTCTAAGCATGAATGATTTTGGTTCAGTCAAATTCAGCCAGTGCCTTTGTTTCTCGATTCTGTCTTTTTGAGAGGTTCTGACTTTGAACTGAATACAGTTTTCTAACAGACTAGATACTTAAAATACAATAGCTAGAGTTATTAAGAACTTACTTCCTTAAATATATATGCAAGCTGATGTTGAGCCGCTCTTAAGTGCTTGTTAATATAAATTGCCCAATGATAGGTCACAGTGTTCACAGTATAGTTCTTTAAATCTAGAAGTCAAGGGACTTCAGGGCTTATGATACTCTGAAAGTCCAGACCCAACAGTCTGTTAAATTGAATGTTTCGGTTTTAAATCATTTCAGAGCTGCAATCTGCATCTTTATTTTTCTGAGGATGTGAGTTCCTTGGAGAGGAAAAAAGATAAAAGGAGTATTTAAAACATAAAGTTGTGGGAGTTTTGCCCAATTTCCATAAAATATTCTTACTTTCCACACATAGTTAGCCACATAATACAGAAATGAGATACTGAGGTGAGAAAATAAAAATGTAATCATTTCTTTTAGAACTGATCTGCAGCCATAGCAGAAAAACTCCCTTCTGATGTATAACGCAGGGAAGGACAAATATTATTTGGTCTTATTGACTTAACTATAATTACTCCTTTCTAAACATTTTGGTTTTAATTTTACCTAGATAGTAAATTCAAGTTTAATAACGTACTGAGAGACCTATCAAAATAATTAAACACAAATTCTTTAGTCAGTGAGGAGCTATTTAAGCTTATGACTCAAAATATGATCTCAAACAACCTCTCTGGATTAGCAAAATGTCTTACTCCATGTTGTATCACTGCAGAACACAGTGAAGTTGTATCTATGAGTACTGATTGTTTGCTTGTGTTTGTAGATGCTAGTGACCACCAACACACTGATTTAACATTTTTACTCTAACTGCTGATTTCTCTAGTCTCCCATGTTTAAGAGCATTACTTTTTTATCCTTTCCCTGTCAGCTGTGTGTGCCAGAACCTTTGTTTCTTCTGAATGATGCAGCATGTACTGAGAAAAGAGTGGAGGGGTTTTTTTCCTCCTAGTGTAGTTACTCTCCCTGAACAGCATAAGCTAAGCTGCCAAAAAACTACTTGTTAGCAAAATGACATCCACAGTGGGGGTTTACCGACATCACTATGTTTGGAAAAGATGGCTTTTTCGTTTCAGATGCCTCTGCTTGGCTTTGTTAAATCAGTCTTCATGTCTGCGTGACACTTGATTACATTCCTTCTCCCCTTTCAGAATTATTTACTTATATAAATCAGTGAAAAATAGTACTTTTCCTGTATTACAGTTCCATACATATTCCTGATTTGTTGTAGAAACCTTTAAATTGCGTTCAGTATATGCTGAAACACGTATGTTCAATGCTTTATTCTCTTTCGCCTTCTCCCTCTCCTGTTCTCAAAATACCCTGCAAGTCTTGTTGAATATGTCTTTGAGAGACAGATATAAATACAAAGCCAAATATAAATATGGATTTGTTTCTTACATTTACCTATTAATTTCTGATAATTCTATCCCATTTGGATTCCTTGCTGTGGAAAGAGATCTCTTGCTCACACCAAGTTGGCTGATTTGATGTACAAAGTTAAAGGAGAGACCAGAAGTCTATTCGAATAATGTCAGTCATTCAGCCTCTACACCATTGCAAAGACTATCACATACAAATGCTTGGCTCAGCTGTGTATAACCATAGTAACAAGTGATACAGCATAGACATTGCATGGAAAAACAATTCTGTGATTTTGGGGTTTGTTGTTTTTTTACTTAAGATCCACAGTGGAAAATATGATAGTGTGAATTGAACACTGTGCCAAGTCTTAACTATGCCACCTACCTGATGAATGTCCTTGGAAATGCCACTTTCCCTCTGCACCACAGATTTTCCATCTGTAAAATGGCAACTACTTTTCTGCTCTAAAGCACCTTGAGAAAGATTGATATGAAGTGCTATATAAGGGGGTAGGTGGTACTATCAAGACACGTTGCATATATTAATGCCTGTATTTAGGATTATTTGCAAGGCAGTCCTTAAATTTATTTGTCAACTCGAGTGCTGGCTGAAAACTGAAATTTTAACACCCTTTTTTGACTTGATAATTGTGGGAAATTGAGTTTTTAATTCACTTTCCTGTTTAAGGAATTCCTTTAGTTTGTTGTAAAACACTGGGTAGTACAGTTTTGAGGTGGAAGGGGGCAGGTGATCCAGTTTTTTTTCATAACCTTGAGAAGGAACCTCGGCAGAAATGTTTGGTCTTGAGAACAGTTTAAAGTCTTAGGGGAAAAAAAATAGAAAGAAAACACCTCACTTTTAAATTGGAGTGGGAGATCAGCAGAGCTGATACTTGGAAATTATAGAAAAGATGACGTAAGTATAGCAGTTCCACCACGTGTGTCCTCCTCCACGAAAGTCTACATGAAAAGTGGTTCTGCATCGAGATTTTTTTCTCTAAACTTTATGGTTGGCAGAAATATTACCCCCTCCTTTCNATGACATTATGAAGTATCAAGAAGAGATTGGGATCATCACAAATATATCAGGAAGAGGCATGGCGAAAAAACCACCTCTTGTTAACATGCAAATTGCATGAGAATTTAATTCTAACTCGTATGCAGAGGACATTGATGTCTTGCTGTTTCTGACTGATACGTTTGAAATGGTGTACTTGTCAAGGCAGGAGTCTCTTGATTCCTTTCACATCGTGGACAATTCATAGCAAGAGTAGGGTGGTAACGGGAGGTGCATTTAAAATTAAGTGACCAATATTATTAGCAGTGGATGGTATTTTTTAAGGACCTTAAAGTTTCAGTCCTTTTTGTATTTGCTGGGGTTCTGTCCCAAATAGTTGTTGGCCTGTTGGCAATTCATGGCTTAAATAATCTTTCTGGGAAGCGTAGACTTGTTGGACGTTTAAGCCTCATATTAGAGACGGGGTAAGCAAAAATGCTTACAGCTATGTACGTAGTTACTCTACTTGGAACTAGAGCACTTTTCAGAGTGGTCATACTTGCGCTCTTGGTCAGTTGTGTATGTGATGCCCTTTTTACACACAGATTAGACACTTGAACTGGTCACAGTTACAAAGATGAATAATGCATTTGCAAAAGAGATGCAAACCAGTGTGAAAGGTTAATTTGACACCATCTTAAAATAAAACTTTGGTCTTGGTTTGGTTTTATAAAGAGATGTAATCTTAAAGAATTATATCTCTTCCTCTTCTTTGTTTCCATACCAAAAAATGTTGATCAAAACATTTTAGGGTTTTTGTGCTTTTTTTCCTAGTTAACTGGAAAAAATGTCACACTCTGAGCTGAATGTTTAGTTCACATCCCAGTACAGAAAAACAT
>WEKW01000901.1:6715-17429 GCA_013389905.1 Sula dactylatra
ACATCTGCAGACTTTTACTGCTATAATTCTAATCTGGGACAACCAAAAATAAATAGTATAAATAACAATTAACATTTCTGTAACAGTTGAGACGTATCTCATATTACTTTTGTTACCACCTGTCTCCAGAAATAACTACCCCATGTGCCTTGTGATCCTCTTTGTGCTTGAGAATATTCACAACTTGTAGAAACGTTCAACAATTTCTTTAGCTATTGTAAACTAATTATCATAATTACACTGCTAAAAAGACAACTAATTGTCAATTTATTTCCAATCATCTGAACAACCCCAATTCACCTGATCTTTCTCAGGGGTCGTATTTTCTAGATTTTTATACTACTTTCATTGTTTTCTGGAGTTTCCCTGTTAATGCATAGCCTATGAAAAGAGGCCTTACCAACACAGAGTGGAGCAAAGGGATTGTTTCATATGTCATGCAGATTTGACTCTGTTTATACCTCCCAGAATGTTTTTTGACACATACTGAACTTTTGGGTTTTTTTCCTGCGGTGCTGAACCTGTGTTTCATGTAATTACATAGTCGTTTATTTATGCCTACATTCAAAATTTTGCATTCATCCTTTTGTATGATTAGTGTTTATCAATCATCATTCATTCTGCAGCATAAATGGCTGACACCATTTCGTACTTCATATGAACTAATTTCTTCTTTTATGGTGTGAAAAAAGATTTCTTCTGGAAAAAAACAATCTGTTGCTTTGGCTTTCTGTCTTGGTTCTATTCATAAACATATTATAATTTAAATATTGTTAAAATGCAATCTTAGAAGAATTTAGGTGAGATGTCAGTTGTGTAGTCTGACCCTGCCTTTAGACGACAGCTAACTTTAAAGCCGTCTCAGCTTACACAAGGCCTGGCCCAGCTGAGTTTGAAAATCTCCAAGAGTAGACATGCCAGTACATCTCTGGGCAAACTCTTACAGTGCTTGACCATGACTTAGGTACTGTAGACAATATTTCAGGTTTGTATTTGTTGCCTCAACCTGTGTTAATTAATTCATAATTATTTTTACAAAATAAGTGCTGTGCTTCCAGTTCCTGTCTGCTATTAGTGATATGGAATGTCTTCAGTCTGAACAGATTTCTCAAAATCCTAAGCTTCCAGAAGAATAGTGTTCAATTTCTTCTCTAATACTTAGTAGACAGATTGCCTCTGCCCTCTCTTTTAGTACTTTACTGTGGGTGAACAAGGAAGAAAACATTTAAATCAAGTAACAGTGCTGAAAGAATGCATCCAATTACTTTTTAAAATGGATCTATGAACCACAATATTTGCAATGGTGAAATTAAAAGGGTAGGAAAATGCAGAGCCATTATCCACTGAAGACACTTGCCCATTTCCTCACACTATTACAGACAGCACTGTAGGGCTGTAAATTCTCTTTATTCCTGAGTCAGCACCAGCCTGATTGCTTTCACTAACCATGCATTACAATTATTTGTCTTTAAATGTGGAAATTGTCAGTGGAGGAAATAGGATATTTTATCCGAATTTTCACTCTTCATCCATCTTTTTGGTGCTACTCATCCCTATCAGCATGGGAACATAGTATTTCATCTTTCTTTCCATTTTGTCTGCCTGTGCTCCTTCTTACACTCCTTCTTCTGAGTCCCTCTGACATGGCAGAGCAGCTTCCATCTCTGATACCCTATGCTAGCAGTGTTTGCCTAGAAATTGAGAGCCCACCTTGAACCTTTCAGGCTCAGATTTCCACTCTCCCCTTCATTTGTCTATGTGTTACTAGTAGCTAACAAAGCAAGCACCTTGGTCAGAAATGAGCATCCACAGCCTCAGCATCTGTGGATCTGGTGCTGCTCACCTGGGGCTAAGGCTGACACTTCTGTGAATGGAGATACAAGCTCACAGCCTTGTCAGTGGGCTCCAGGTTATCCCCCTCAGGGTTTGTCTGGGTAGGACATCACATAATCTGTCTACGGCAGAATGTTCTGCACTGCAGGCAGAAGGAGACCCATACAATAAGCACTATGGGTAACTTCTGAGTTTGTTTTCAAAGCTGAGATAACACAACAATATTATCAGAAAAGCTAAAGGCCCAAGGACATGCTGGAAACATGTATCAGAGTAATGACATGATCTCCCAAGTAATTTGCTGTCCATCTAAACATTGTACTGTTCTTCCTCTCATTTTCCAGCATGCCATGATTGTTTGCTGAAGCCAAATACAAACTTCAGCATGGAGTGACAAGGAGAAGGATAACACTGGTGAACATGTAAGAGAGTGTATTCTTAGTGCTTGAACTCCTAGATAAAACCCATAAGTTAGCATTTATGTCTTGGCTTTTTCCTTCAAATTCAGTTAGAACAAATGAAGTGCATGGAATTGGAAGCTACTCTGCCATTTATTGGATGTTTATGGATATAAAAGCCTCAGTGCGTGAAAAATCATGAATTAATCATAACACAATACTGGGAATTGATGACATCATGACCAACTGGTTTTGATACTTTATGTTGTTCATATTGTCAATATTTAGATGCATTTTGGAGTTCTGACACACCCAGCCTATCACTTGATCTGCTCCTCTTCTGTGTTAACTATTATGATATGGTGTCAAATATGAAGGCTAAATTTTCCATTGAATACCAATAATTAAAACGAATAGCTAGATTTCACTTTCCTGTAAAAAGTTCATTGAAGACACCAAGTTATATGGTAATGATTCTTCATATTAGACAGTGGTACCACTTTGTGATTTCATTATTGTTCATTCCTTCAGATATATTAGTTGTTTTACAACTGAAACAGAAAGCAGTAAGAAAAGAAAGAAGTAATGGTAACATATATAATTTTTAGATCTTATAAAATTCTTAGTTTTTTTAATTTCCTATTTCTAAATACAATTTCTGGTTTCGGCTTTGGAATTTGTTGTTGTTGTTTTTTTGTTTTTGGTAATGAGGGCTTGATTCTACCTTTTAATGTTTGTAGACAGTACCTCGCATTAAAAAAATGAGATTGGATTTTGAGGAAGCAAATTCTGCTCCCAGCGTAACCAGTGAAAACACAGCTGAATTCTTGACCCAGTGGTCCAATGCTTGACTGGGCTGAAATTGGAAAACAGGAATGCAGAGTGTAAATTGGGGCAGAATTACAATTCACTTATCTCTGGTAACTCAAAGATGTAAGCATATGCACATCATATAAAGGGGTCCATCTATGTTGCTTACAGATAGAGGAGATCAGGGGCAGAAACATAATTCTGAATATTGTCCCTAATAATTATGGTGAAAAAAATTGGTCCGTTTGTAAGTATTCCTTGCTTTTTTTCCCATAGATTACATAAGTAGAAAGGCAAATGGAAGGGCTAGGTAATTACTGTGTAATCTTCACTTGAACTATGCCAGCAAACTTGGTGCTAGTAGGCAAATGCCCTGGATGTTTATTACCATGCAGTAAAAACCTACATGTTTGCTGGCATGCAAATTAAAGCTTCTTTATTACTATTTTTCTTTTAAGTGGAAATCTTTCATGCTTCCAGGTGTATGGATCTTCCCTCGGTGTATCTTCCCTCAGTGATGCTCTGTGTATCAGCATGAAGGGCTGAATGTGGCCCTTCTCTAAAAGGTGGAGGTGGTGTGGGCATGAAAGATTTCCCTCTAGTGCTTCCTCTGGTGCTCCATGGCAAGGTATTTTCAGCAGGGGAGCCCTGACTGCAAGTTGCCTGGCTACTCTGGGCTGTGTCTGCTGCCATGTGCCTTCCAGAGCCCGTGCTTCTACCCTGCAAATGCTGCTGCTGTCTTCAGCGAGAGCAGGCTACAGGTCCAATGCCCACAACTGGAGAAAAGAGGGGATAATGTGTATCCTGAGAGATGTGAAGGGGAAATTCAAATTGTAACTGCTCAGTAGTGGTGATTTGTGACCAAGAAATGACCTGGCATGGAGGGCAAGAAGGCCCACTTGCAGAAGGGGTTAAGCTGGCAGGAATCAGGGATGTCAGAGACAGAAGGACTCCCTATAAGGCAGTGAAGTCTCCTTTGGTGAAGAGATGAGAAACAGCCCCAGTGTTGTCTTGTAGCCGTCCTATAATGGGAATGCTTAGGGGCCATGTCTGGGCAGTGGAGCTGGACTGGGTCATGGACCCAAGGCTGGGCTGAGGATCAGTCCTGGTGCAAGTGTATAAAGGAATTGGCTCGTGATGCATCTGTGCAGACTCCTTGTAGAACTGCTTATGGTGGTAGGACTCTGCCCAATCATTGTTCACTAACTATTGTTTTTCTATTTAAGCCCAGATATGTTTAATTGACCTCAAGGAGTACAACAAAAATTCCCCCAAAGATGTAAGACAATTTGTGGGGTTCCTCTGTCTGCCCTTTAAAAGTATGATTTTGTGTTTTGTTTGCCACACACACAGGAGCAGTGGAGCCTCAAGTCTGCTACCCCTCCAAGTGCTGTTGCCCAGCACTTTGTAGCATGCATCATTCACTGTCCTCTTCTGTGATGCAGCATGCAGTGGACAGAAAGACCTGTGGAGGAGCAGAAGCAGCAAAGAGCAAACCAATTCCACAAGATGTGAGGCAAGTTGAAATCAGCTCTTCCTGGGGGATTTTTCCATAGACTGGTTGATGGTCTACTCTGCATTCCCAGATCCCCCTTATCACAGGGACACTGTGGAGGTATTCAACCCAGTCTTTTCAACACCTGGCATTTGCCCTGCTGTGCTGGGTTTTGTGCGCCTTGTTTACTGCAGCCGGAACTTGGTTACTCTGAGGGAAGTCATCCTTGACCTCTAAGTGTTCAGTTCAGATCCCTCTGCGTTGCTGGAGTACTACCTGTCAGTGAAGAGAGAGAGGTTACTCACTGTGGTAGCACACTGCCTCAGATTTACTGCAGCAGCATCAAATGAGCAGCTGCATCGTAGAATTAGGCTTGCCATGTGTAATACAAATGGATCTACATATCTTTTTCTATATGGTGTTGTTATGCCAGGTGATGATATCATATCAAGTGAGTCATCTTTTTTAATTAATAAATTTAGTGTCATATTCCTTAACTTGTGCTTGCAATATTTCAGTGGTAGCTTTTCTGCAAGGCTGTAATAGGTAGTGCTATTAAAAATCTGTATAAAAGTCTTTCCACAGAAGCAAGCTCATTTGCCTCCTTTGCATTTCCTATTATGAAATTAATGAGGGCATTCTTTTAACTTAGAAAATGGCAGTATGATAAGATTTCACTTGTGAAACAGAAAGGCAGATGGAATATTAGAGACAGCCTTGGTGCCATTCATAGAATTTATGAAAATGCTGTGTCCCCAGGAGGCTAGCTGAGCATAAAATTCTGAACGGCAAATGGTGAGTTCCCCACTGCAGTTGAAAGCAAATCTATAAATAGAACAGCAATGGAATAACCCTCCAGCTAGTGAACAAGAGAACAAGAAATTCCCTCCTTTGACTTGCTTTGCATGTTAATTAGGAAAACAGGTGGGAGAAGGAAGAAAGAAACAAAGAAAAATGGCTGTAGATTGCTCGTTTACAATATTACAGAGATGCCACGTACTAGCTAGTTCATTTAGGTGCACTTTCCCCAGCACTGAACAACAGGAAAATAATAGAAACTATTTTTTAGAGGATGACTTAGTTGTGGAACTCTGTGACAAAGAACTTGACTTGTGGCATTTTTCTTCCAAAGTATGCCTTTCATTGTGACTAATGCAAGCAGCCTATGGGATGCATAAAGCAAAAAAGGGTCTGTGAAAGAGGAATTTCATTTTAAAAGAGCATGTTTAGTTTTTTGTGGTGAAAGCATGTGCTTCCTGTCATTCCAGCATCAGAGGCTGTGAATACCTCATTGTTCCTGCTGTCTGTGATAGTGCAGCAATCCTTTGTCATCTTTTGTTCCTGTTTCCTGCTAACAATTATTTACCCCATTGTCAAAGTGAAAATCTTTTCATTTGGTGTCTAGCATGAATTGTATCACAGCTACCAGTACTTGTAAAGGATTGACAATAGACAGATAGGAGCACACACGGTGTAGTTTATCATTTTGGTAGCTCAGTGTAAGGAGGAGAATCAGCACTCAAAAAACAGGCATGCAATCTTCATTATGAAATGCACTTTTCCACACTTGTACATCTGTCTAGCTGTATGAAACTCTTCTTATGTTACATGTTAGATTGTGTTCTTATGTAGGCAGCAAAATTCAACTCTATCTAGAAGTCAGCAGAAGTGAGGCAATAGTGTGTGTGTATGTGTATGTGCGTGCAAAACAAAAGAGCGTTTTCTGATCTGTACTCTTGAACATGTCCAGCATTACTCAGTGTTCCATGATCAAACTCTTGTTGTTACTGTTTATTTTTATTGTTTGTTTTTTTTTATATTGTGTTTCATATTCTTATTGCTGTTTGCATGCTTAGCTCATCTGCCCTCTTATAAACCCTGTTAAATTAAACTAGGTTGACCAGATTTCCTGATTTACAAACTGTGTACCCAAAATTTCGTATAGCTTACAGCCTTAAAATGCTAACTAGATACCTGTTAAAGCAAGGGACAATGACAATATCTACTCAAAAGACTCACAGCTTCCTGCTGAGGGGGTGTCAAGCAAGGCCCGTAGTTAGGTTTTGGGGTATCCTTACTGTATCGATTAGCAGATTCAGGAACTCAGATTGCTGCCAGCAGAGCCCTGTGCTCAGCAATGTGATATAACCCCAGCAATTTTATTAGCTGTAGGTTTGTCACCACTAAGCTAGATGCAAAATTTGGAGAGGAATAGCCTGTAGTGGTTAGAGAGGGATGGACTATACCTCCTCATTGCAGCCAGAACAGCAGCATCTGGTCTGCAGTGGACTGTCATCCATGTCCACGTGGGACTTTGTGGCTCTGTCAGTGGATGCAGGTAGTCATGGGTGCACTGAGCAGCTCCACATCAGCTGTCTCCTGATGGACAGTCTTCATTGTGTGGAGGGCATGTGGTTGTCTTTCCCATGCACTCATGCACCATATGTTTCCCCAGCCTATCTTCACAGCATTTGTCATGATTTCTGCTGCAGTTGCAGTTCTGCACAACAGGTCAGAAATGGAGTTTATTCACAGCTATTACTGATCTTGGGGAAATAATATGGTGATGATGAAACATGAAATGAAACAATTTGCATTTGAGAGAATGCAGTTTCCAATCTCTAATGCCTGTGAGAAGCTCTAATGTAATAAATATAAGTATTATTCTGCTTAATTTTGTGCACCACTGAGTATTTTTATTGCAAAATAAGTAGTATGTTGCAAAATAACAAAGTAAGTATGGGGATTAGTAAGAAAGCTAAAGGTTTGGAGCTATATCCTGTATTTGCTACATACCTTGCTAACTCACACATTTGAAAATGATGGTAGTATTCAGAAAGCAGAACTGAATTTTAATACTTTAGCAGTTACACGTGGTAAACTCAAACTGACACTCAGATTGTGAAGCACTCATATTTTTAAGGTAAGTTTCACATGTACAGGAAAAACAAATAGAATAACAGGCTGTGTGTCTTTAGCATGTATACCTGTTAATGCAGATGAACTAAAAGTCCTAAGAAATAAAGATCTCCTTTGTGCCTTACCAAAGGCTCTTGCACAACTTTGAACACAGTGAAAATTAATACAAGCAGTAAGCAGTTTTGCCACTTCAAAACAGGAACCTGCAGAGATCTACCAGTTAGGCAGCAGCTGCAATGTTAAGAAGTGATCTTTGGGCATTTAGAGGCTGCATTATTTCCTTTGAGCTCCTGAAGCCGCAGCTCTGATTCTTATTGACAGCTGTGACATCTTCTGAGCGAGCCTGTGCTTGCCAGCTACACATTGCTGTGCTCAGCAAGCAGAGAGATCATTCCCCAGTGCAGCTCATCATCTTGATATTTTCCCCCAGGTTTCAAATACAGTTCCAGAGTAAACAATCAGCAGAACCTCTGTGCAAAATGTTTATTTGAAGTGGCTAGCTACACATGATCAAAGCACTTTTTGATTATTAATCTTCACTGAATTTTTACATTATAAATTATTCAGTTATTAGAAGGAAATAGTATTGTAGTGACAGAGTGTCACAACAGAGGGTTTGCTACTGGGTTAATAAATGAAAATAATATTAATTGTATTAACAAGGAAAAGATGTAGTAATTGGTCTTTCCTGGTATTTATATACACATTATTTCAAAGGCTGTCTCAAAATCAAGACAGCACTAATCTACAGAGCAGTGATGTTTCTGCTTTTCAGACTCCCATCATGGCACATGTGCATGCATAAATAAACATTCATACATGAGTGTTTCTGTCCCCAAAATCGGGCATGCAAGCAGACAGTTGTAAAGTTTGCAAGTGGTCATGAACTTCCATTTCTTTCAGTTGCACATACTGAAAAATGTCTAAACCAGGGCATGGTTTATATCCATGTAATTTGCAGAGGTTTTTGAAAGAATTAAATGGTTTTGTCTCATCATCTGTATTTTGTTGTTAAATTACGGTTCACATTTTATTTTCAAATTGTCATATATTAAGCTGCAATCTGATTACTCTGAGCTCCTAATAAACAGATATAGTTAGCACTCATAAAATCAAGATTTTTATTTGTAATTGAATTTCTTGTTTTATCAAATTAGTCGTGGTATGTGGCATGAAAATAGAAGAAAAATTTCATTATATTAGTATACTGAGGAATTAATGATTTTTTACACTTTCCTCACTGAAGGTTAAGACAAGTATCAAAGATTAAGAAGGTTCATATTTCTCTATAGAAATTAATAGAGTTCCTTCATTAACAGAGAGAATAGCTAAGTGTATATAATGATAAGAATAGAGAGACAAGGTTGGAATTCATTACTATAATATACTATAAAATAATCCATTGGAAAAACAAAACTATTTGTTGACTGGGAATTTCTCATTCAGGCATGTATGGCGAGAATATATATTTTTGAATGAATGCATGCAAAACCTAGCTTAGTTTTATGTCAATTAAAGTTTGTTATTTTTGTTCTTATGTCCTTTAACAATGAAACTTTTCACAAAGCCAGGTATATTCATAGCCACAGTTGTGTTCCTCCAGTCTTTCCTATACATACTAGTCCATTACTTATCATTCATTGTATATATGTACCTAGTCTGTGCGGGAGCACAGTGTAAAGAGAGAATAAAAAGAAAGTGGGCATATAGACAACTTAAAAGGTAGAAATAAGAAGCTCAACTGGCTTTTTCTGTTCTTTTTTGATTTATTAGTTGACATTTATTTCACTTGTCTTCTACCTCTTTGCTGAGTACACAGGACCAATGTTAATTCTTGGGAAATGAAAAAGAGATAACAATGGTTAATGGTTAATAATGTGGGAAGGAAGACAGGCAATTTCTGCAGAAAATTTCCAGTGTGATTTAAGGATTTAAAACTCCAGACTGCTTTCTCTCTCCTTTAGTGTCTAAATCAGCAGAATAATTCATCTGGGGGGTCAGATTTTGAAGCCTTATAGGAGTAACATTAGAGATCTTTGGGTGGAGTTGCTAGATAACTGGAAATTAACATTTGTTTATGCTATAGTGAGTGAGGGCGAAGAAAAAGGGTTTAACATTACTGTTCTAGGTGATGTCCTGCTCTGTATCAGGCACTGTGAGAACTGCTTATCCCATGCACAGTCCTCACTTATGCCCAGGAATACGGTCTGCTGCTCTTGCAGGTAGAAGAATGCTGGTGCACCATCCTGTTCAGGGAGGAAGATGGTATTTGGGGTGGTGTGGAAAGGAATAGAGAAAGTGCTAAGTTTTCAGATTTGGTCATTAACTGTAGAAAGGTTTAGTGACCTTGAACAAGAAAATAAGAGTTTAAACAAGCTCCTTCATTGCTTGCCTGACTGGCAAGTGTGCAAAATGTTTTTGCTCTGTTCCTCCCCTGTGCAATACTGGGGAAGCGACGAAATGAGTGTCAGCTTTCTCTGGTTCCTTCGTTCTCCATTGGATAAAAGAAGTATGGGTGCCTGTGTTCATTTTTCCCGAAATACAAGGCCAAGATTAGAAGAGTGTACAATGTAGAATACAGTGTATATGAGAAATTCTGTGGTTATTGTCTGCAGAGGTACTACCACATAAGAAGGCATTGCGCTGAGAGCAGGCATACTCCTCTTTCTGTAAAGGTACCTTTTATTGCTTGATTTACCATCTGGGTCGCATTCAGTTTTGAAGACATCAGAAAGGACCTAGTCCTTCTCAGCTCTTGTGCTCAGAGACAGTAATAAAGGGGGTGCTAATGGAGATTTTAATTTAATCCAAACCATAGGAAGCAGTGTTTGGGAGCAGTGATCCCTGATTTTATTCCGAGTAATGATCCTAAAGCCAGAGCAGAACAGATGGTGGCTGTGAAGTCCTGCACAGTCAGAGCATAATTAACAACTTTGTTTAATTATTTTTTTCTGTATAGTCAATAGAGAGATATTGCATGCTTGTAGATAGGTAAAGTGTTTCTTCCATGCAACAAAAGCCCATTTGTGTCTAACTGAAAGCTACATATTCATGTAATAGGTCTGATTCTTAAGCTTTACCCTAGAGAACAGATTATTCAGAGGGGAACAGATTATTCAGAGGGATGAGGCAGTAAAAGACTTGCCAGGTCTGCTCTATAACCCTGGAGGACAGTTTCATCAGTGTTGTAATACTAAATGAGCTTAGCACTCACTGGAAAGTGGCTTCCAGTGTCCTATGATCCTCATTTGTTGCTTCT
>WEKW01000901.1:17464-43769 GCA_013389905.1 Sula dactylatra
TGATTGAGAAGAAGCGCTCTTATCTTTTCCCTGCCCTCAGCAATGATTGGTGTTTTGTGCTTCTTTTCCCAGGACAGACCGTGCAGATAATGGAGAAAGGTTTGAGATTTGGACAGCAGCAGTCTGACCATGTCAAATTTGATTTAATTATCTGCTGAATTAATGTGGTGGTTGGGAAATTCAGACATATTGATCCAATTCTGGATTCCTCACACATTTTCAGAGTGCATCGTTGAACCTGTTACAGATAAATACTCCTTTTTGTTTCTTCCCTTCCTTCTTCATATTGTTAATCCACAATACAGCTTCTTCACAAGTCTGTTTTCCCTAAGATGAATTGTCAAGAGTTCATTTGAAAATATCAATGCTTCTTGAAGTCAGTACACATGTATAAATATAAAATAAAGTCTAGGAAAAATATTAACAGACAAACATCATCCAAAGAAGGGACTTGTCAGATACTTTCAGTTGTCAGGTTAGCCTGAGATTCATAATACTACTACAGTGACAAATTTCTTTTAAAACCTGATTTTCCTTGACTTGCATATGGTGAGGAAGAATTGAGTCATAGACTAGTAAATTGTTTGTTGTTGTTCAACCTCAATTGTATGAGGAAGCAGCCTTCCACATCAGTGTAAGAATTCAGTGGAATATTTGTAATAGATCTTAATAATGTCAAAGTGGTTATATTAGTCTTTGTGTAAAAGTAACAATCATTACAAAAATCAGGAAAAAAAACCCAAACCAAAACAAAAAAGGTGTCTGAATTATGCACAGTATTGCAGCTAGTAATGGGTGTTGTAAAGAACACCCCAACCATATATGATACACTGTTTAGTCTGCGTTTATAGAGATAGTGCTATGAATTAAGGAAAGGGCTTTGTATGAAACCTGTTTCTTACACTGATCATGTTAAAGGAATATCTTTAGGTTAATTCTGGACATCTCATTTAGGGAAAAATAGAGGAGCCTTTGTGCAGCAGGTTCAGTATCTGCAAACACCCATCAGTCAACAACTGTTTCATTTACTGGATAAAGCATCTGCCAAATCTGTAGCAAAAAGCTTGGTGCTTATGGATATATGATATTTGTTCCAACTCTGTATAAATATATGTGAACTGGAAAATGGAAGATCTGAAATATAGTTTTTCCTTTTTCATTAAACTAACAGGATATGTTGTCTTCTGTGTTTTTCTGAGTTAAAACCTCAGTCTAGTTTCTTGATATTTGCACTGTTTCACAGAGTATGAATAACAAGCCATCTGGATATTGCTCCTAATATTGCTTTACTGATTATAAATCTGTAATCTAGCCATATTAAGGTGTTGATTTCCTGTATGTATATGGGGAAAATATTTTGCTGTGTAGCTAAAATCATACTTCATGACTTTTCAAGGTGATAGATTTTTTGAGTACTAAATCTCATGAAGATTTGCTGCAAAATTTCAAGAAGTAGAAATGATCTTGCAGTCAATACCTAACTTTTGTAAGCAGATGTGGTTGCGGGTGAGAGAGTGAGAAAATGCATTTCTATTTACACATTGTCTCTTATTAAAGGAAAGACATGGGAGCAGTTTCCTGTTCACCTGAAGGGAATACAGAATATCCGTGTTTGGCGGCATTTTGCTTTAGGTTTGTTACACTGAGCCAAATATGCAGAGTGCAGGGAGGATCTTGATTATCGTTCTGAGCCTGCTATAGGTGATGCTGGAAACTTTACAAGATTTTCAGAGGTGTTGTTTTTCAGCAGTAGTGATGCACATGTAACCTTTTCAGTGCCAAAAGCAATGTGAACTGGCATTGGGAGCCCTGTCCCCAGAAGGAAGGGCTGTCTGAGAGCACTTGGAGAGCAGGAAGACCTTCCACTGCTGTGCTGTCTGCTCACAGCCAGGGCTGCACAAAATAGGCTTTCACAAGTTTCTGTTTTTCCCAGGGGAAGTGGCTGCATGCATCATCACAAATGTGGGTAGCAGCCAGGTGGAGAGGGTAGTGATGCCTGTGTTTGTGGGAGGAATTACATCCTGAATGGCACAGAAAGTAGAAATTTCCTCTTGATAAAAGCAAATCAGTGGGACTTCAGGAACTGATTTGTTCCACACTTTGCTGGGTTTTAGTTTGTTATTCACACAGTAGTTAAATAATGATTTCTCCATCAATGAATCACTGGACTGTTGTTAGCAGCTCGAAGTAATCTACTTAGAAACAAGTTGTATGTATGACCGGTAATGGGATGTTCCTCCAGTTCTTTACTTACTTCTAAGAAAACAATCTCTAAATAGCCTTTGTCATGCATCTGGAAACATCAAAGTGGAAATGAATTTAATGCTGAAGGCTTATGGCTTGACCTCTGTATTGTATTTTCTCTTCAGTATGTTTGCCTGCCTCTTTGCTTTGAGATGTATGTGCTACATTTTCTTTAGTACTTTCTAGTGATGAAATATTGAGCAGATGAGGTGGGAACTGATGAAAACCATAAAAACCTCTCCCACTCAAGTTAGTGGAAAGACCTGATGTGAAAGTACTTGAAAGCAGGCTTAGACAACCACTGGGGGTGGGTGGGATAAGTGCATTTGTTGAGGACCTGTAGTGTTGTAGACCCTCTATTACTCTTCCCCACCATAGTCACACTGTGGTAAGGAGCTAATGTAACTGAAATACAGAGTGGCTCCAGATCTCATATGGGTGCTGATTACATGCCCTATATTTCTTTTCAAGATATTGTGGTTGTGTATTTGGATCTGGACCTAAAATCATAATTTTTAAGCAAGTTACCTGTTAAGTCAACCATAGGCTTGGTTGGCTTAGTAGTAACGCACTATAGTAGGGCAGAGAGCAGACAAATGCCTTTGCTTGTTTCTGAAGTCTGTGTATGGTTTGAGGGCAGCTCCTCAGTCCTGCAGTCCAAGGTTGAAGCCAGGAGGAGTGGAGGTGTGAGCCATCTCAGGATGCAGGCTTCTTGCTCTAGACTGCTCCTTTGTAGGCAAATGGGGTAAGTCTAGGGGGTTACCTCCTCCACTCCTCTTGCAGCTTTAGGTGCATCCAGGATAGTAAACATTTGAGTGAAACTGGTGTTTTGGTGGTAATTTTTGTAGTAAGAAGTCTGGGAATAGTTCTGACAAATTTGAAAGACAAACCTTGATGACAGAATCCTCTATGTTGAATAACTATTATGGATTTGTGGGGGATAAATAATCCAAGTTTAACCTTTATTTTGAATTCCATTGTTTTGTGGAAAAATAAAGGAATAGGGGAGCCTCTTGCCCTGTCAGAATTGCAAAGTGTCAGGTAACACTGACAGTTTAAACTTACAGTTCATCAGGCAGATGCATCACAAATTTGTATATGGTCTCTAGAATGCCAGCTCAGCTGGATATTTGCTGAAGATCTCAGGTATTTATAAAAAATATTTCTAAACTCTGCACTTCGTGATTAGCATTGTACCAGCCAAACAAATAAATGAAAAAATACCTATGCAACAAAGTTTCCCTAACAGTTAGAAAAGAGAAATTATTTTGCTTCATTTTTCAGTCAATACAGAGGACAAGGAAAGACCAATCATTATGATGACTATGAAGACTAATATTTACATCCTTGTCATTCAGTCAGAGCTCAAATTGCCACGGAAAGAATGACTTTTAAAAACAGTGTTAGCACGAAATAGGAGAGTGTACTGATTCCTGATATATTTTGAAATCTCATTAAATTTCATTGAAAGCTCATTTTTTATTATAGTAAATGAGGTTGAAGTTTCCCTTTGATAAATGAGCTCCTTCCATTTGGCAGAAACAGAAAGATTAATTTAACAGCAGAGGTAGCTTGGATTGTGTCCTGTGTTTTATTTTTAGCTTTTTATATTGATCTATTATAATTAATCAAGACATCTTATAACTTAGAGTCAGACCTACAGCAACTTGGGGTGCACAATGCTATCATTTCTTTCTCCTTTACCACCCATATCAATGAGGTTCTATTCTTCAGTTAATGTAACAGCCACAAATGTAATATAGGTCATTAAATCATATACCAAATACAGTAGAGAAAGTAATGTCTCATTTATTTCTTTGTTATGTATTGAACTCTCCTATTTGCTTTGTACAAGGAAAGCCACCAATACGGCTTAACTGAGATCAGAGATGATCGTCTCCTAGCAGAAACTGTATTTTTGCACCCCATGTGAATAATCCTTTCCTGCTCTATGGGGAAGCCTGTAGTTAGCCCTTTGTTTGCTGTGGGAGATGACTTCAAAAAACGTTGGAAAATAAGGTTAAGAACTTATGTTGCACACGAACCCTCCTTTTTTTCCCTCATTAATTGCCAAAGCATTTGTCATCTTTAAAATTAAATTTAAGCATGGCTTATATTCTGCTGAGCTTTGTATCCAATGTCTGTGAAGATACTTGAGGTTTTCCTGACTTCAGGCTGGATGTTTGCAGCTCACTCCATCATTTTTTTCCTTGCTCCTTTCTCAGAGAAACTGTGTGAAGTCTTTGGCTTTAACCTTCTTGGTTCCTGTGTTTCAGTGATGACTCATGTCCAGATCTGCTGCCTGTTTGGTTTTGCAAGTGTGAAGGCAGATGCAATCTAAGTCTGGTTTGTGGCAAAAATGTCAACACTTCAGTGCTTGTAGAAAAGACCAAAATGAAATGCAACTTGTGGATGAAGCCAAAGAGATGTTATGAACTTCTGTGTTGGATTTGCCTGGCAAGGTTTTGGTAGCGGGGCGGCTAAAGGGGTGGCTTCTGTGAGAAGATGCTAGAAGCTTCCCGTGTCCAATAGAGCCAATGCCAGCCTGCTGTAAGACGGACCAACTGCTGGTGAAGGCTGAGCCCATCAGCAACAGTGGTAGCGCCTCTGAGATAACGTATTTAAGAAGGGGGAAAAAAACGTGTGCAACAGCAATTGCAGCCGGAAGAGTCAAGTGAGAATTTGTGAGAGGAACAACTCTGCAGACACCAAGGCCAGTGAAGAAGGAGGGGGAGGAGGTGCTCCAGGCACCAGAGCAGAGATTCCCCTGCAGCCCGTGGTGAAGACCATGGTGAGGCAGGCTGTCCCCCTGCAGCCCATGGAGGTTAACGGTGGAGCAGATATCCACCTGTAACCCGTGGAGGGCCCCACGCTGGAGCAGGTGGATGTGCCTGAGGGAGTCTGTGGCCCCATGGAGAGAGGAGCCCATGCTGGAGCAGGTTTGCTGGCAGGACTTGTGACCCCGTGGGGGACCCATGCTGGAACAGTCTGCTCCTGAAGGACTGCACCCCATGGAAGGGGCCCACGCTGGAGCAGGTTGTGAAGAACTGCAGCCTGTGGGAAGGGCCCACGTTGGAGAAGTTCATGGAGGACTGTCTCCTGTGGGAGGGACCCCACGCTGGAGCAGGGGAAGAGTGTGAGGAGTCCTGCCCCTGAGGAGGAAGGGGCAGCAGAGACAACCTGTGATGAACTGACCGCAACCCCCATTCCCCGTCCCCCTGCGCCGCTGGCCAGGGATAAGTTAAAATCAGGAGTGAAGCTGGGCCTGGGAAGAAGGGAGGGGTGGGGGGAAGGTGTTTTAAGATTTAGTTTTTATTTTCTCATTATCCTACTCTGATTTGGTTTGTAACAAATTAAACGAGTTTCCCCAAGTTGAGTCTGTTTTGCCAGTGACAGTAATTGGTGAGTGATCTCTCCCTGCCCCTACCTCGACCCACGAGCCTTTCATTGTATTTTCTCTCCCCTGCCCAGCTGAGGAGGGGAGTGACAGAGTGGCTTTGGTGGGCGCCTGGCCACACCTGGCATCCAACCCACTGCAACCTCTAAAAAACTAAAAATAAAGAAGCACGTCCCCTTAGTGAAACAGTATAAATTTTAAAGGCAGTTCCTGAGGCCAGAATTACATAGGTTGATTAGCTTGCCAGCTGTATGTTGATGTATATACCAGACGCACGGAGATGTTACATATGTAAAAAACTGTATTGCCTTCCACTGTATTTCTCATTTCTAATCTGGGTTTCTTGCATTCATTCCACTGTTAAAACCCTTTGAAGTTGTTGCCATTTTGGTAAAAATCAATCTGCCACAGAAGTATTTCCTCTTTTCCCTTCTATCTCTTAAAGTACATCTTCAAAATCACCTGGGATGGGTAGGAGGCAAGAAATGGTAAGAGACATTAGATTTTCCAGCTCACTTTCTTTCACTAAAAAAGTATGAATCTAACTGCTATTGTCTGAAACTGTTAGCTAAAATTAGTGTGAAATTTATCACTTATTCCAGCTGAACTGTCTTCCAAAAAGACACTTTAAAAATTTTAAATTTGATTTTTCTTTAAAAATATTCTTTGATTTTATTATAGAAGCAAACCTAAAAACAATAATTAATTTGAAGAAAATATGTTGTTAAAAATAATTCTAACAATATTTCTTCTTGAAATATATTAGAAGTTGAATTCTTTTAAAAATGTTGATGCCAAATTTGAACAGAAGAATAATTATTTATGCAGCATAGATCCTAGACGAGCACCAATTTTCTATACATCACACTGAATTCTTAAAGGGATTTCATGTCACTAATGAATTTTTTCAGGCCAGTTGCTGATGTAAAAAAACCTAAAAAAATATTTGTCCTTAAGAATGATAAAAAAACTGCTTGTGGGTACTTTCTCAAGGACCAGGGCCTCAATCCAAAAAAAAAAAAAAAAAAGATTTAGTATTCTGTCTTCCAGTTCCTAGTTAGGGTTCCAATTTCTTTATTTTTAATGAAGCTGGGCTTTAAGCCATGAGGGGACTTAGGAGTCTTTCACAAAACCAGGGAGGAAGAGAATGTGGTGCCAGCATCATTATAAGCTGGCAACTAGGGCATTTGCCTGGGGGCTGGAAGTTTGAGGAATCTGGCTTTGAATAAAGCAGAGATGAGACTTGGTCTCAGATTTTCTGTAAGCTGGAGGCATGATCCATCCACTGGACTACAATGATAACACTTCTTTCTTGTTTTCCTCTTCCCTTTAATTAATGATATCTAAATTCCCTCTAAATTTAGAATGAAGGAATTTACATTCAAAAATGTTAAATCAAGGTGGTTTTATATATTTTTTCCTTTTAATATCTATTCTAATTTATTCTCTGATTTTGACTTAAATTCAAAACAGAATGTCCAAACCCTTTTCCTTCAGACAGAGCATAGACCCCAGGGGTGGTTTTGTGGGTTCTGAGAACACACTCTGTTTACAACAATTTTGTAAACAGATTTTGTATTTCCCTTTCTGATACTTATCACATGTAGTGGAACTGGCATTGCAAGAACAACCCCCCACGTTGTAATTACTTTGTTATAAAAGATGGAGTTATGGCTGTGGAAACAAACCAGGGGCAGGCAAACGCCAGACTACAACATCCTGAAAAAATTGTCTTGCCAGGGGTCTTCCAGCAAGTAGCCTGTGGCTAGAGCTGAAGTCTATTGAGGGTCTGTCCACTGCATTGGCTCATCATGATGCCTTCAGTGAATAAAGAAGAAAAAGGAGTGGTCTCTTTGCAGTATTTCCCACTGTATCATAGAACAGTATCTTCTTATGTTTTCTTCCTTTCTTCTCTCCCATCTTTCTCATTCAAATCTCTTTGCTTGTGCATTTTTTTCATCTAGGACATTAGGAAATTTTATGTGACTTTTTAAAGTTTTTTGTTAATAGCATATAACTCTTGACAGGTGAACTTGAGGCTGGCAGTAGCAGCAGTGGAGCAGTGCTGTCCCTTAGAAGCATTATTCCTTGGTGTTGGGACAGGTAATTTTAGAGCAAATTCACAAAAGACCTATGCCTATGGATTACAGAATTTATGGAGCAAGCATGACTAGAAACATTAACAAAATCATATGTGAGGCAAAGAGAGTGTGATTTCGAGTGCCTTGCTGTGGTAAAGAATATTGAAATACTTGGTCATGATAGAACTTCTTTATATTGCATTTTCAGCACTCTGTTAACAATTTAGTTCACTTTAATGAGAGAGATACTTTAAATGTAACAACAGAGAAGCCATTTCAATAACAATCTGTTGCTGCTAGCATGTTGTATTCTAAAACTGATGTGATAATAGAGTAAAATTATTTTAACTTACTTTAGATTAAGAAAGAAAAGTACATGCTTCTTTACTGGTTATAATAATGATTGTCATAAATGGCCTTCTCTGTCATGCATGTGGATTGCTGGATGGTATTGTTGCATGACAGGCTCTGAGGGCCTCTGTCACATTTAGTCATTCCTAAAACAAAGAAGTGAATAAAGTGCTGTAAGAAACCCTAGTTTAGGTTCACTAGACTGGGATTCAGTGCTGCATTAAGGTTTCACCTGTCTGGCCACTATGATGACAAAGATGATGCCTTCTCTAATACTCAACTGGTAAAACAGGAAGAGACCTTATACTCACACAATATTCTCCTAGAGAAGCTGGCAGCTCATGGCTTAGAGAGGTGTGCTCTTCACTGGGTAAAAAACTGGCTGGATGGTGAGCCCAGAGAGTTGTGGTGAATGGAGTTAAATCCAGTTGTTGGCTGGTCATGAGCGGTGTTCCCCAGGGCTCAGTTTTGGGGCCAGTCTTGTTTAATATCTTTGTCAGTGACCTGGATGAGGGGACTGAGTGCACCCTCAGTAAGTTTGCAGATGGCACCAGGTTGGGCGGCAGTGTCGATCTGCTGGAGGGTAGGAAGGCTGTGCAGAGGGATCTGGAAAAGCTGGATCAATGGGCCGAGGCCAACTGTATGAGGTATAACAAGGCCAACTGCCAGGACCTGCACTTGGGTCACACCAACCCCATGTAACTCTACAGGCCTGGGGAAGAGTGGCTGGAAAGCTGCCGAGCTGAAAAGGACCTGGAGCTGTTGGTTGACAGCTGGCTGAACATGAGCCAGCAGTGTGCCCAGGTGGCCAAGAAGGCCAACAGCATCCTGGCTTGTATCAGCAATAGTGTGGCCAGCAGGAGGAGGGCAGTGATCGTGCCCCTGTACTCGGTACTGGTGAGGCCGTACCTCGAATGCTGTGTTCAGTTTTGGGCCCCTCAGTACAAGAAGGACATTGAGGTGCTGGAGTGTGTCCAGAGAAGGGCAATGAAGTTGGTGAAGGGTCTGGAGCACAAGCCCTATGAGGAGCGGCTCAGGGAACTGGGGTTATTTAGCCTGGAGAAAAGGAGGCCCAGGAGAGAGACCTTATCGCTCTCTACAATTACCTGAAAGAAGGTTGTAGCCGGGTGGGTGTCGGTCTCTTCTTCCAAGTAACAAGAGATAGGACAAGAGGAAATGACCTCAAGTTGCACCAAAGGAGGTTTAGATTGGATGTTAGGAAAAATTTCTTTATTGAAAGAGTGGTCAGACATTGGAACAGGCTGCCCAAAGAGGTGGTGGAGTCACCATCCCTGGAGGAGTTAAAAAAATGTGCAGATGTGGCACTCTGGGACATGGTTTAGGAGTCATGATGGTGTTGGGTTGATGGTTGGCCTTGATGATCTTAGAGGTCTTTTCCAACCTTAATGACTCTATGATTCTATGTTTCTGGATCACATTACATAGTCCTGCCACAAATTTGCAAAGACTGAGCTTAAAAGTAGTTAGGTTTTCTGCCCTGCTGCTCTGATGGGAAAAACTGGTGCAGAACCTTGCTCCTTCCCACATTCAGTTCTGGCAGCCCTATTGATTTGAACAATCAAGTTGGTGGGCAGTGTGTTTCCTTTGCTGATGTGTCTTAATTCCAAGAGCTTTACATCACAAAAGACATTGTACCTAACTTCAGTAGTGGTTCAGGTCAGCACTCCAACAGTATGACTTATTATTTCTTCCCCATCAGGCTACGGGGAAAAATTAAAATCTCCATGGTTTTGCAGTGTTGTTCCCTTAAAAGGAAGTTTGATTTGATCCTGGGCAACCCGTGGTGGTCTTAAATTATGAAGCACTACGATGAAAGACCTTACATATTTATATTATCTTTAGACAGCTGCAACACCTCTTGATTTTTATGAAGACTTATCTTCCATTTCATTTTGGTCATGGAAGTCATTTTGGAGGTCTCGCTTGCTGGATGACATTTTGAAATACTTATTATGGGTCTGTCAAGTACAGAAATGCTGATTATTTTTTTTCTAATAATCTGATTCTCTAACTTGGTGTATGTAATTTTGAGGAATGTCATATTAGTTACTTCTGAGAAAAAGGCAACAAACGTGTACTCTCACTTTTTAAATCTAATTTTTGTCTCTGCAATGTCTTGTGCAGCGAGTTCAAGGCATGAATTATGTGTTGTAAACAGAAAACTACAGCTCCAGTTGTTCACCACATTACAGTTTTGAGCTCATAACTCACATCTATTCATATTTTTTTACAGAAAGCAGGTCTTCTGTAGCTGCCTATGGCAAAGAAAAATGAAAATAAGTGACTTATCTTTTTTTATTAAAATAATAATGCCACAGCATTTATATGACTTCATGCTTAAAGCCTTTTACAGACATTAACCAATTATTCCTCATAACAACACACTGTGATGTTTAGCCTACAGTTAGGGGCTGTATTAAAAACTGCCTGCTGTCCTCATTAATTTTCTCATGAAAGCTGAGCTATCAAGCATCAGCTCTGGGTTTGCTCATTTGCAGCAATACACTGCAGCATTCCCCTGGTCTCCAGTCCTCTGCTAGGAAGCTTTCATGAATGTTGCTGCTGCCTGTATCCTGACCTAATAATTAGAATAACTACATCTTCCCGGTCACTTTGGAGAATAAGACATAAGTAAACAAATTAATAAGTCACACTGTAAATTTGTGTTGTCCTTGTATTTTCCAAGGTGGTTAAATTACTCATAAATAAGAACTGGGAAAGACATTGGTCATATAAGCAGACTGGAAGCAAGTTTTTTACTGAACATGGAATTTCTGGTTAGTCTGAACACATACTTGACTACTGAAATTATGATGATCAGAAAAAAACTTATAAAAGAGCTTTGCCTATGATCTTCTTTGAGATTGCCAAACATTTTGAAATTGTAAATGGTTTTTAATAACAAGAAGATCAGTGAGTAAGTGAATCTTCATTACACATATGAAAGACATTACTGTTTTGAACTGGGTAAACTGAGAGAGGAAAATTAAATAGTCACATTACAAAATAGTGGTGAAAAGAATTTACAGCTTCCCAGTTCTGTGCTTTTACCTTGCTCGTATTTGACATTCTGCTCTTAAGCCTTCTTAACCTTCCTCTCATGTCAAATGCCAAGAGCAGCCATAACATGCTGTCCTTAGAATTATAAATATCCCAGCCTTGAACTGTGAACTTGTAGATAGCAATTCCAATTACTTTGGCTTCTGCATCATTTATTTCAGCTCACATCACTGTAGGTGAAATAGTCACCTGAAACTCACACATTACCCTTTTGGGATTCACTGCAGTATTCATTAGAACGTGAATAATATTGTGGCTGAAATTAAGCCTGCAGTAAACAGTATGAAATGTTTTTTACTCTCTCTCTTTTTTTTTTTATATTAAGTGACATCTTTCAAAAAAGATGAAGCTTCTTGAAGTTACAAAGCATCATGTTTAATAGTGAGTCTGTTCTTGATTTGAAAGTTACAGCACTGATACACCTTTACATTATCTAAAATAGATATCAGCTCAAACTGTGCATAAGCCAGGAAACAGGTTTGGGTTAAATTCTACGTGTGGAGGGTGCTTTGAGATTTATCACATGCAACAAGAACTTTTTCAAACCCAAGGGAATTTGAACCTTTATCACTCCAATGTAAAGACAGTTAATTTTATTCACTGTTCAAAACTATTGTTGCAACATATCACGAGCCACTGCTCTGTAACAGGGGTTGATAGAAAATATTGGAATTCCTTTAGGTAATATTAGCTTACAGTCACTTGCACTTCATTCTGTTACAAATAGCAGACCTGCAGACTGCTTCAAATAACTTATACTTACAAATGCGACAGTATGCTTTTAAATCTCTAAAGAGATTTGGTACTACAAGAACAGGAAGCATAACTATATAGAATACACAAAAGATGTAGAAACTATTTTGAGCAACAAATCCTTGTTAGTTTACACATTTGCAGAGAACTTCATGAGAATGAGCATAGAGTAGCTGCTGCAGGAGGTTGGGCAGGGGATTTGGTGGTGTTTACAGAGCGTGGTCTGCCTTGGGCATCCTGCACAACCATCGACACCAGCAATGCTTGATTCTCAGTTGTTCTCTGTGGCAAAGTGCTTTTCCTCTCATACTTGCTGTAGGCTATTCTGCCAGAATTTCTGCCGATCTTTTAGCCCTGTGCTATCTAGGATACAGCACAGCAAGTGTAAACCTAGAGTTTTGAAGTGTCAACAGAATTACTGACAATCCTCTATTCCCTTTTTGTATAATTGGAATATGTTTTGGAAAATAAGTAGACGTCTCCAGTACTCTTTATGGAGCTGTAAGAAAACATGTGAGAAAGGGGCCAGTGTATAAAAAGGAGATGCCTGATGGGTGATAGATTTGAAGAAAATAACGTTGCTTTAAATAAAGCAACAACCTGGGTAATTCCAGTTTTCTGCCTGAATGCAAAGGGCATTGTATCTTTGGACGAAGAGTTGTCAGATAAAGCAAATGAAGGCATCAGTATGAGTGGTATCTTACTCCACAAGAACAGACTTTTTTAATTAGCAGGGGATGGTTACTACTATCCAACAGTAAAAGCAGCTCACCTCTAGACTTGTGGGAACAAAATGGTAGATCACTCATATGAGCAGAGGCATAAAGTGAAGTGCAATTAAGTAGCTGGTATTCCTTAATTTCATTTGGCACTGCACAACATCATTTTCTTTGACAGACTGTTGACCTCTGTACTGCACGCACAATGTGCCCTTCCTGATACTGAAGTCAGAGAAGATGTCATTCAAATTGCTCCAGTATCAATTGGCTACTTGAGCTGATTACACAAATATTCTCAAGGTTTACATCAGAGACGGTGTGGCCATTAAAATCTCCTGCAGTTTAACATATATTCACGACTTTGCTTTATAAACAGATAGTATAAACCAAAAGAACATCTGGCAGCAAAATAAAAGTTCATCACTTTAAGGTACACATTCCAGGAAAATTTTGCTATAGCAATTGCAAAGCCCAACAATAAATTTCACAGGTGCACTGAAGTTCCTTATTTATGGGCCTGGACTATTCTTGGGAATTGTATTTGCCTTCCAGGCTTACATTCTAGAGAAAGAACTAGAAAGCAACAATTCTTACTTTTTATTTATGACTGAGAAGCTTATATTAATTTAGGCTCCAGCCCAACTGCTGGCCTTTTATAAGGGCATGTGTGAATGAATGCTAGAGTAGAAGGCCATCTCTCAGTGCTGCAGGAGTAAGATATTGATAAGACCACTAAGGCATGCTACAAACCATGATAAGGAAGTATAAGCATTTTAATGCAGCTCTACTTGTTTTGTGATACTGCCTATTTTAATCCAGGGTATTACCTGATTACCCTTGTTATGGAGGAAAGGTTGTAGTGTTGAGACAGATTTTCCTCTGAAGTTAAGAGGCTTAGCCCTGTGATCCCATGAGATGACAACCTGCATGATAAAATAATGTGACCATAGCTGAGGTTCAGTGGCTTGAAGATCCCTCATCAGCACTAAGCTAAAATAGCTGCCTTGCTGTGACTCTGGTGCACTGAAATGGAATGGATGTACAAAGATGAGCAGAAATAGAAAATGAAGGAACTTGAGATCTTTGCTGTTGCTCATTTGCCTGGGATCAGCTTTCCATGCCTCTGTGCAGGTGGTTGTCTGTTGAGGGCCTCTGTCTTTAGAGCTTGGTATCCTCACACTACATCAGAGTTTTGTTTTCTTCGAGGTCTTTTTGACAGGGTTTGGTTTTTTTTTTAATTTAACTGTTCTTTCAATGAATTTATAAAAATCTGTCATCAGCAGGACAGGGGAGATTGAATATGGACTGATTTTTTTTTCTAAATAATCTTAGAATAATATTGCATGTACTAAAAGCTTTGGAAAATGCTAGGAACAAGCACAGAGAGTCCCATAATGTGGTACAGAAAAACAAAACATAAAAGAAATGTTTGCTAGTTACGTGAAGTATTAGGGAATCAGGGCACTGTGGGGGAATAGGAAAGGAATCACATCGCCATTTAATTCACATAACCATGAAGAGATTCAAGGTCACAGAGAGATTTTGTTGGAGATTAGCTGTGTTGTAGGACAGGAACAGACTCTTTGGTTAAACCATTAGGAAAAGACAGTTGTTTCATTTCACTGTACCCTTTGCTTGGTTCTTTTTAATTGAAAACTTTGTCAATAAGGACAGTTTTTAAAGTACAGACGTGTATGAGATCTTATCAAGTCATGATCCAAGCAGGAGGGCCTTGGCTGTAGCAGGACCAGATGATGTGCCCGTGTCTTGGAGGGAGCGGGCAGACCTGAAATCACTGAAGACCTGAAATCATCTGTGGTTTGATACTTCAGAAACAATTCAGGAATTAGATTTGTAAATGAAAAACTGTGGAAGCGTAACTGAGCTGTGACCTGCAAATGTGTGGTGACATTTAAAAGAATATGCAGTGAGTTCTGGGAGTTGACACACTTAATTTTATCTGCTGACTGAGGGAAAATTATAAAAACATACAAAGAGTGCCAGGAGTTTAATTACAGAGGCCTGCCAGCTGCCTCTCTGCTTGAGATCAACACTTTCTGTTGCCTCTTTTGAATTTCTGTGTATTCTACTGCAGTAAAGCAGCTGTTGGGGCTGAAGATGTTTTGGCCCTGACAGATATATAAGGGCTCCAGAGAAAGTAGAGAACTAAGTGTCATTTCACCAGCTGCCTGGGGCAGAAAAACAGTTTGTTCTTTTGCACTTGTAGCGGAATACAAAGAGTTGTCTGCTCAGCTCAGGATTTATACCAACAAAGCAAAGAGGAAACTCTGATTCAGATAACTCCAGTGGACCTGGGAAGAAGACTATCAAGTTATTCTGTATATTGTATGCAATAATGTAATCTTAAAAGACCCAGAAGAAATAAGAAGAACTAAATTCTACTCTTGAGTATATCTGTAATATTTGGGAAATCTGGTGCAGCATCATGGCTGTCATTGGAGCCACTGCTCGTACATGCCTGGTGTGAACTCGAGCAGCTGAGCTATATGAGCAAATTCTTGTTCTGCAGTCAGAAAATGTGTTTGATAATTCATTTAATTTAGGAATCATTCCAAGAGATTTTTGAGGGCAATGTAAACCCTCACCCAAAATGGACATTATTGATTTACTTGTCTCTTCACTGCCACTGAGTGGCAGCATGAACACATCTGTGTAGTGAAATAATTCCTGACAAGTGAAGCCCTGGAAAAATCGGATGGAAATAGTAATCTATAATAGAATGAATAAATCCTTTTAGCTTCTATGCTCAGATTCTAAAAGAAATGAAGTCTACACATTAACAATGAAGGAGGAATTAGCTATTTTTTTCAAACAACGAAAGGAAGCATTCAACAGTAAAGATAAAATTACTCCTTAATTGTATAGCACAGACAAAGAGACAGTGGAAAATGAATGCTCTCAAGCTAATGCCTGGGTATTGCTGAAATGGGTAAGTTAGAAATGCCTCTACACGTATTGAAGAGAGCACTGTGGCAGCAAAGGTGGGACAGCATAAGATCTTTTAATCAGTCAATAGATTCTGCTCAATTCTTTAAAATAACACCCTTCTCCTATGCCTGCCTCTTCACCTCCTTCCAGAAAGAGTGATTTACATTTGTTACATTGATGAGTTTAGAAGAATTGATTTTGTGTCTGTTTTCTGTGAATGAAGAATGGTAAAACCTGTGTGGACTCTGTTTTTACACAGAGTCCCTTAAGTCCTTCTGACCTGGGCCACTTGCACAACAGCAAAAGGCAAGGTTTAGGAAAGTTGCTACTGTCCCAGTCTGATTCAAGATGTGTGTAGGCTGAATCTGACTTCAACGGAATAAGCATTATTGTATTATTTGCTTTAAAGACCACTAAAAATCATAGAAAGTACATGTGCTTGGTTTTCCCCTCCATGGCCAAATTAAAACAGGGAACAATGTGGTGATTGTGGAGATGGCTGTCTCATTATTAACTGAAAACTAGGAAAATAATTATGGTTTGAAAAAAGTCAGTCAGGAATTACAGACAGGAGGGGTGGGAAAGGGCTCTTACTAGCTGCCAAGGAAAAGCAGGGCAGGTTCTGCGTAGCCCAAATGGAAATATGACCCTAGGAACATGTGCTCTGGACCTTGTCCAGTGACTGCAGGATATGCAGGGGAGTAGCTGGCATGGCCTAAATTCATGGAAACCTTTGGGGACTGTTTCAGCGTGAGGATTAAGAATCAGTCCCATGCACTCTGGGAACTTCCTGAGAGTGTAGTCCTTCTGCCAATACCTTGAGTTGTACATACTGCATTTTCTCTGGGTATGTTGAAACACTTTTAGCTATCATAGCACTGATACCTTCTGAAAGGGCACTAAAAACATGACACTCTGGAATTCAGTGATTTATTATTTCTATAGCTCTTGCTGAATTTATAATATTTTTTTTCATGCTTTAATGGCTGGCTTCTCAACCGCAGCCTGAACACCGTGGTCCTGCTGACATCCATCTGGTTTCTGCATCTTTCTCACCAGTGCAGATATTGTATGGGGCAAATTCTGCTCATCCCTGTTTCTAAGCAGTCTTAACTAGTAATACACAGGACAGAATAGGAAGGATGTAGTTCACTTACCTCAGGTTCTAGTGGTGGTATGGAAATATGTAAGGCAGAATGCAGCAGAACAGCTGTGAACAGTCCTATTTGTATGCTTCTTTCCCTGCAAATAAATGCAAGATAGTTTGAAATATCTTATCTGCATTAACAGGGCATACAGTGAGGCAGGCGTGTCAAGCTTTAATTAAATTATAAAAAAGTGATATGCAATGTGAATGCATGTGGGTAGCAGGAGATTGACTCAGCCGCTCAGATGATCTCTCCTAGAACTATGTCTAAGTCAAACCCTTTAAAATGCTTAAATGTGAACATCAGAATGATGGTGTTCTGTAGTGGAACTAGGAACATGCGAACATCTGTACCAAAAAGCTGCTAGGTCATGTAAAATGATATAATGACCCTTTTCTGTATTACTTTAAAAACATGTAATTATATTCCCTATTGAATAACTCAGTAAAATCTCTGCAGATATTTCAGTTCATTTTCAGTGTACGTACTTTTAAGTAGTTTTCTACAAATAACTTTTTCAACTCAAGTCTGTCACAAGAATTATGAATTGGCATTCTCATTTCCTATTTTATATGTATACTTTAAGGATATTCCCGAGTAAGACAGTCATTTCTGTAACCTCAATGGTTTACTGCATAATAAATATAATTAGAAATACTGTTTTCTGCTCTGCTCAGAACAATGCACCTACTTCCATACATAGATATCTAAATAATAAAGTGGTCATTTCCAAATTAAGTGATTCAGTCTGAATTGCAACTCAGGTTGAATGCTTTCAAAGAAATGGTTTAAGCCATTGAAGATGCTTTTTGGTGTCTGTTTAATATTCCTTCTATATGTCAACAAATAGTGAGTTGCACTAATAACAGCTGAATTTCTCACCACCTATCTCTGAGAAAGGCTTCACTGGAGCCTTCTTTATTCCGGTCCCCCCTGCTGTGGTTCCCCATGCAGGGAGGAGACCCTGGCTGCCAAGAACTGGTCAGAGCCCTTCCACTGGCAAGAGCAGGGAATCTGCTTCACCGGTTCTTGGAACTTCTCATGAATGCAGTAATAATAGGAGTTTGTTGTACAACCAGTTTCAGTTGTGCGGTACTGATGGTAACACTATGACAGTTAAAACTGATGTTTTTTAACTAAATATTTATTCTTAAAACATTTTCTGTGTGAATGAGGAGATGATCTGCGGGATAGTGCAAGAGCTAGAAAAGAATTTGTACTAGAGCTAGGTCAGCGTAACTCACTTATTCGTTGTTCTACCATCCTGCAGAAGATGGATGTTTGTTCTCAGAGTTGTTATGTAGTTGATGAGAGCTAGGAGAAAACTTGCTAACACTTAGGTCTCACAGAAGGCATTTACCAACTGGAACAGCTTTCTAACCAGATAAGTATTGCTACTAAAGTAGTCATGGTATCCTTGTGTTATCTGACATAAATGTGAAAGACACCCTGAAATCCTCAGGTCACTTTGAAAGTTAGACCAGAAAACATCTTCAAAACGTATCTTCCAGCACCTAGTTTACAGATTCACAGCTGAATACAAGACCTTTTTTTTTTCTTTTAATTTGAGCAGAATAACTTCTTATGGGACAGGAATATAAGAGGATTTTTTTGTTTTTATTGCCGTGTAGCACATCATACTATCCAATACAGCACTTCCTCCACCGATTTTAAGACTGCTTAGATGGAAAGAGCTAATGCAGGATTCTGTCTGGCTTCAGACTTGATCTTGAAAGGGTCAGGGGCTGAACATGCAGTTGAGAACATTCACTCTTTCACAGGCTGGAGCCCAGAAAACATTAGCAACAGTGAAGTTTTGCTAACTTATAATCAAAAGTAACACATTTATTAATTTAGCTTGTTTTTCTTAGAGATAAAAACAATAATTCTTCAAGAGAGAACAATATTTAATTCAACATGTATGCCCAAACCTCATATCAGACCTGTAAAAAATGTTGTCTTTCTCACAGAAAATTCTGAATGTCAGAAAATGCATCCTATGAGAGTGCAGCAAGGTTAAACACTAATACAGGCATGCACCAGTTGGATTTAATAATTTTTTTTTCTTCTAACGGGTTTAGCTTCCTCTGCCTCTCTGCCTCTCTCTTCCTTGGGGTCTCTGGCACGGGTACTTTCTTCATCTTACCTTGTTTTCTGGCAGTGTTTTAAGAGTAAATTATTTGCTTTGCAGTCTTTGGGTCTGATAGAAGGTTTTATGATGGAATATGTATTATAGAAGGTCAGACTAAATGCCCAGGTTGTCTTCTTTGACCTCACTCTCCAAAATGCTGTGAAGGACAGCCAGATGCCATGAGCTGGATCCTTGGTCTGGCTCAAGTGGCAAATAGTTTGGAGTCTGGGTGGAAAGGTCAGGGAGGAGAGCTAGTGTTTATTCACTTCTAAGCTGGCTGTGTGGTCTACTATATAAATAAAACAGGCTAAAGACTGTGCTGGACAAAGATTGCTGTCCCTTCACTCCACTGGCCCCTTCATCTCATGCTGAGCTGGATATTTTAACCAGCTGTGACAGCTTCACAGTTGTGGAGATTTCAGTCTCTGTTAGATGAAGAACCCAGCTGCCACTTGACAGCAGCCACCTTTCCAGTACACAGTAAGCGGGTCTAGGGCCAGTATTTGAATCGTGTTTGAATTGGTAGATAATCTCTTCATTTTTTGAATTGTGAGACTGTCTGCTACAGAAGACTTGTAAGCTACATATTCAAAGTCCATAATAGAAAGAAAATAAAACGGGATAATACAAATAGAAACATTATATTCTGCTAAATCAATCTCTGGTGAATAAAACATTCCTAATTACACCTGACTGAGAATATGCTAGAATCAATGCCATCAGTTTGTCTGTCTCTAAAGATGTGCAATATTATTAGACTATTATTGTTAACACAATTCTGCAAGCAAATAAGGTATCAAAAAGCTCTTCTCCACTGTTTTCATTTCTTTGCTGTGCTTTGGTCACTTTCTCTTAACTTTTGGTGCTGCTGCTTTTTTTGTTTTAATTCTCTGCTTATGTTCTCTATGATAAAGTGTTCCCAGGTTTTTGGATGGCAAGTAATTTCTAGATCAAAAGTCTCTGCCATTTAAATCTGAGCAGGCTGATATCTGTGATCTCATACAGATGTTGTCATTGGCTTTGGCACATTTTTTAATAATTTTGTTTGCGGCTCTATAAAGCAGCACACATAAGCTGTATTGTTGTTATGCCCCTTAAGTTTAGTGGAGAATAAGTTAAGATATTTTATTTCATTTGTTTGAGTGACATGGTTTCAGCTGTTACACAGTGGCTGAACCATCATGCCAGTTCCTGAGAAACAGGAGATGAAGCAGTTATTTCTATTGTTTAACCTGGAACCACATTTTACTAAGGTCGTCTAAGTGGTTGGACCAATGACCACTGAATACTTTTACCAAAACCTGTTAATTTCTTCAGAGATCTGTTGAGGCAGCCAAGATCAGCTGCTCAGGGGCTGAGAAGGGCAGTTCCATGCAGCGTCTTATCCTGAGAGACTAGGAGAACGATAACCATGGGATGTCTTGTAAGGATGTGAGAGGTGTCACATTTGGTAATGTCTGTGCAAAGTCTAACCAAGGTCAGCATCTAGACCAGCCTCTGCTATTTAAGCAGCTCATATCTAGGGATTGCAAATATAAAAAGTCTGTTTTAACACTCCAGGTTCTACTAATAAAGCAGCACAACACGTATCATCTAGGAAAATACAATGAGCTGGGCCACACTATCCTATGGTGGAACCCATAGTATGATAAAAGAAATAGCAATAAACTCTTAAGTTTCCTGTAAAACGTATTTTGAAATGTCCCAGGAGGCAGTAGGCTGTACAGCTCTAAGGCAGCTAAATTAACCTGAGAGCTTGCAAGGAAGGGAAACTCAGCTCCACAGAGAGACAACTTGTCCTTCAGGGGACTGCTACTTCTGCATTGTGTTGTGTCCCTTGCCCACATGTTTGAGGCACTCAGGTCTTATTAGGAATCACTGTGTCTGTCCAAAGTCATCTACAGTTTTTTTGTCCACCTACCTATCAAAAATATAACAGTTTTTCTCCTGTGGCTTTTGTTCTTCCTCACCATTATCTTTTCCCACAGTTAGCTGCTGTATTACAGTGTTTATTTTCCAGCGTAGTGATCAGCTGAGGGACTGCTGAATGGCAGCAGCATTATTTCTTTTCAGCCTGCTATCTGCTGGTTCAAACTATAACACTAGGCAGCTGGGAAATCCTTCATTTTCCCAGGAAGCACCAGATTCCTTCTTCCAGTCTCTATCTGATAAATGCAAACTCAAGAGATTCACAACATTGTATCTCCTTCTTTCTCTAAAGAAATTTTTTCTGGTCTCCAGATAACTGTTACCTTACTTTCCTGTCCCTCTCTATTTAAGTACAACCATAAGCAGGAACTGTGCCAGCTGAAATTTGTAGAAAGCTTCCAAGCCTCAGAGAATTGAAACTGGAGTTTCAAATATTCACACATTACTCTTCACAAGTTATGTGATGAACATAACCTCCATTCTTTGTTCACACATTATTGTTGAGTTACTTTGACTTTAGTAGGCTGCTCGATCCTTGAGATGTTAGAGTGAAACCAGTTCTCTACTTATGAGTTGTGTTTGCTCTTTGCTGTTTGAGACTTCCTCCTTTGCAAAGGGCCACAACAAAGTCCAAGTGACATTTAAGTGTCTCTTATTATGGCAATAATGTATTTATTTATTTATTTGTGTTGATAGTATCATCAAAGGCACCTATGCTGGATACTTTAGACCCACTGAAAACTCTTTCTCTGATGATGAAGGCCTGAAGCAGGTCAATGTAAAGAACTAGGTAGAATTTTTTACTTTTGGCATTAGGTCAGGAATAGAAGAAGGAGAATTGTAGAGAGAATGTCTTAAACAATCAGGTATCTAGACCTTCCTGTAGTGTTCTAAATTAAGGTGAATATTGGCCCTAAACTATTATTTTGAATTAATCTGATCAGGAAACAGGGCTTATTCATGTGAAATTTCAACAGGAATTTTAAAATCAGTTCTACTAGCTAGCTGCTGTTTTATATTCCAGTAAGTTATCTAGGGCTTTTATTTAGAGGTATTTAGATGCCTGGCACAAAACAGGCTTGGAGAAACTTCTGAGAGTTCAGCTTTTAGCAGAGAACTGCCAAAGAGTGTTCAACTAGAGTACAAAGATATTCCTGACACACACAGCCACACGAATGTCTTTTATGGCAATTTTACTTTCTCCTGGCAAACTTACCTTTTCTAAACATTTTTCAGAGCATGGATTACAGAAATGGAGAAAGCTACCAATTTTCAATTTTGATACCAAGACAGTGCAAATACTTCGGCTAATACTGAGTTTCCAATGTTATGCCTTGTCCACCGTGCATTTATCTTAAGTGCTAAGGGCACCTCACTTTTGCATAAATACTCAGGTATTTAGAGACTTCGTACTCCTCTCATTTATCCTATCCTCCTGTGGAAAGAGACTGGGATGTCTGTCAGTGTCCCTCTGCCATTGTGCTTTCTGAATCTATGGGTAATGTTAAAATTCTTTGGGGCATTAACTGAAAATCTTCTTGATTGTATTATTCGGTGAATTGATAAAGAGGAAAGTAAATGCTAAAGGACAATGTCAGATCTTTTCAGCTGCTTGTACTATTTACAAAGTTACATGTAAAGTAATCTTCCTCTTCGAAGCCTGAATGCAAGTTATTTTCTGCTGATTTTGACAGTGGCCGTTTGTCAGGCAGAGTTTATCCTCTTTAGAAGAGAGGTAAAAATAATGATTGATAAGTAATAAGATGGCTATAATCAGGCAGTTATCCGATGTATACAGTATTTTATTATGTAAAAACATTTGTATTTATTTGTTAGCGTAATTAATGATGATAGCACAGCACTTGGAAAGTATAAATTGAAAGACAGAGATTACAAAGTATATTTATTAAGTCTTTCAGTCTGTTAATACCAGATACAAACATTGCTATTCAGATCTCAGATCCATTACGTGGACATTACAACGAAACAAGCCCTGATACTGCAATAAAATCAAATACAAAAAAGATGTAGAAAAAAAAATAGTCCCATTCAGTTTGTAAAATTACAATTCTGAAGGTCTGTTCTCAAAATCTTTGAAGATTGGCAGAAATTGTCATTTATAAATCATTTAAGCCTTCCTTGTTAATTCAGTTTCTTCATAATACCCCATTTCCCCCGTTTTTTCTTATTCAACCATCTTTCCATATAAAATTTTAATGCATTATTTTTTGAGGATGCTTCCTAAGAGGCTACTAGATGCAGTGGTCTTTCAAATTCTTCTTTTCAGAGGTGATCTGGTAGCTCACTGTTCTGTCAGATATCTGCATATTAGACCTGCTTGACATATTACTCCTGAGTTATTAGAATACAACATGTATGAACAGCTGGTTTTGGTGCTCATTGACTCTTGCTATCTTCTAATGTTTTCTGTTCCTGTTGCCTTCCTGTATTCCTCCTTGCATTCCCAAAGAGTTGTTTGGTTGTTTTCCAAACTGACACAAGATGGACAGTTATAGAATGTGCCAGATCAAAAACTGGAAAGGAAGAAAAAAAAAAAGCTCTGAACAGTATAAAAGTGTAGAGGTTTAACCCTAGTCAGCAACCAAGCACCACGCAGCCGCTTGCTCACTGCCCCACCAGCGGGTTGGGGGAGAGAATCAGAAGAGTAAAAACTCATGGGTTGCGATAAGAACAGTTTAATAATGAAAATAAAACAATAACAACAACAACAATAATAATATAATGAAAAGGAAAAATAACAAGAGAGAGAGGGAGGGAGGGAGGGAGGGNAGCCCATTGGCCAGTTTGGGCCAGCTGACTTGGCTGTGGCCCCTCCCCTCCCGGCTTCTTGCACCCCTGGCAGAGCAGGGGAAGCTGGAGAAGGGCCTAACTAGTGTAGGCACTGCTTAGTGACACTTAGTCCCTACTTAACAACAACTAAAACATCAGTGTGCCATCAGCTCAGAGCGAAGAGAATTAACTCTATCCCAGCCAAAACCAGCACAAAAAGTCAAGTGCAAAGCAAACTAGATAATTGTGACACTGTAAAAGGATATAGTCTCATGTATGTTTTTTGGCTTATTGTTAAAGGGACAGTAGTAACTGTTGTAGCTATTGAACATTCTACCCATTAACCTATCTAGGAGAATTTCTAAGGTAATATTGAGATAGATTTCTGAGATTTACAAAGGACTGAACATGTAAAAAGTCCCTTAACTATAGTATAGGAAAATAAGTTAAAAGAAGACCACAGTCAAGGTTCTGAGTTACCTGAATGAGTCAAATTCTACAAAGTCATTCAAAAGTAAAGCTGATGCATTTCCAATTTGCGCATCCTTACTTTGGGTTTGAGAAACAATACAATTTTCTTTCTGCTGCCATGTTTCCCTAGTATCTTGGCAGTGTTTCCTGCCTAATCTAAAACTTCAAACCCAGAGTTGTAGGGAAGAACAGCACGATATTTTTTCTGGCAGTAACGTCAGAGCAGGTGCACAGGCTTCTGAAAGGAAAAGCGTGCACTGCTGTGTAAGCAATATAGTCTACGTGACTCAGGAATTTGAATTTGTCTGGTACTGCATTGTGGAAAGCTGCTGTAATAGATTCTGCTATGAAGACCCTGTTTTCTGAAAAGGGTCCCCAGTTAAGAGAGAATCACATACTGTCCTCTTTGCAAGGGGTATGAGTGCTTCATTTGGCTCCAGTGTAGATCTTCTTCACCAAAGTTTTACTGCATAAGACTGTCTGATTCCTGTTTTTTGCGTAAAATGAACACCAGGAATAATTAACCTCCATTATAAACAGCTGTGTCAGACTGATAGAACATTTGATATACACCAAAGCATAACTATTTCAGGTAATACAGCCCTATAAGCAATCCTCTGCGGTAGAGACATCCTAAATAAATGAATTTATTTGGGTGAAAAGGTTACATATTTAGTAGGCTTCTACTGTAGCCCAAATGTATATCTTCATATAATGAACAGAAGCCTGGACAGTGTGAGGAGGAGGTAAATTGTCACAGCAATTCATCACAGGCTCTTTTTGATTAGGTTCCGAGAGGCTCAAGAATTTTTTAATTTCCATAGAAACAAATTGGCTTCTCCTAAACAGGTTTTTTTAAAGCACATATAGCCTCTGCTTAAATGGTGTAATGATTTTGCTGTGCTCTGCGTGAGTTCATTTTTCTTCAGCAAACATGGCCTAGGAAGATGCAAATGGATCAGAAATTGAAATTGGTTATCAGAATGCAAATTGTTTTTGACACAGTCCATTTCTGCCTAGCATGTTATGCTATTTTCTGATTCACAGACAGACAGGATGCAATTGGGGAAAAATCAGCACATCAGCACTGTGAAAGGCCTCAACATGCTTACAGCTTGCTGGATGATTTTCTCCTTGAGGATAGCACATAGAAACAGCCCACTGTCTAAGTCTTTGGGTGCAGGTCCTGAGCATGCTCTGGTTTGAATACAGGGTCAGACTCCTCCCGACAGCTTTCTACCACAAAGGGGCAGCTCTGGGTAGTGTATGCTGAACATACACTTCAAAAGTGCAAAAAGCAAGGCCAACAATCTGCCAGTTCCACCAGCTTATTATAGGTCAACTCTTAGACCCTTAAATGCTGAAAGTCATTACAGACATAAACTGCATTCAATTTTTAATGATAACTTACTCTCAGAGAGTACTGGGAATGATTCTGCCCTTCCTGGCAGGAATTTGCTCATCTTATAGCAGGCTGGATATGTCTCATCACTAGTAAGTTAGCGTCTGGTTGCTGATTTGAGAGTGGCCCTGCTAGACTGCTGATAGAGAGGAGTTTTCTCAATCTTGTTGAATTTGGTGCAGCAGCAGTTTATTAGCATCTGTTATATGTTTACGTGAAAATTAATTTATTGGGTGATGTTTTTAATAGTAGAGAATAATGGTATTGGTACATACATATGAAGAGCTAAACTCATTTTAGCCTTTCTGCTGAGGTTAATAAAGGAATTTATTAACAGTAGTCACCCTAAGCAAGTTCTTTAAGACCAGTCACTAGTACACTCTTAACAGTGCCATTATACTAGTTTAACTTTGACCATGTAACTACTACTGTAGACATTTTTATTTTGGAATGAGAGTGCTGGTACCAGTGTACTGGTATTGTAGCAATATAATTTTCTATTAAAGATTTTCCAATACATATTCCTGTGTAAATAACTTCTTGACATTTCTGGCATAATGAATAATGCCACCATACATGAGAAAACAGGAACTACACAGAGTCATAAATTTACTAGAGATTGCCTGAGATTATAATAACAGAAGGTAAATCCATATTTATAAAGTCAAATATATTCTTTTGATGGTAACACAACTGTCCTAGGAATGGAGGTCATGAGATTTTGGAAGAAAGAGTTTCACAAAATGCAGAAAGAGAGAGCATTTAGAGTAAGTAGTGGGCAGAAGGTCAAGAAGCTCTAATAGTGGAAATAAAAACTGACCACTCAAAAAAATATTTTAGATCATTTTATAATAATTTC